>RWGZ01000299.1:0-244404 GCA_009725065.1 Utricularia reniformis | reverse complement strand
GGTCAGAGTGCCATTTGTCTGACGAAGAACCGACAGACATGTTGACGAAGGGAGTCACTGTGGCGAAGCTAGAGCTGTGCGAAGCTCTACTTGGTCTCACCAAGTGAGTTGGTGAGCGGGAACTATGAAGAGAAGATGCATTATTGATCTCCAAGTGGGAGATTGTTAGGTGTGGAGATCGGTATTGATATCGATCGGTTACACTTAGACGAGGACCGATTGGCAATGTGGTCGATCGGGGCACACATGGAAGACGGGATGGTCGGTATTGGTACCGATAGGTCGAGGACCGAAGTACGCAATACCGAATGTAACAAAAAGGACCGAAGCAATCGGTAGAGGACCGATGGCACGTGACTCGAAGATATGAGATGGAGGCAATCGGTCGAGGACCGAACTGAGATATGGTGAGGCTCATTAGTCAAAGATATCGGCAGTTATGGAAAGAGATATTGAAGGAAATAATATCATATCAAATCAGTATATATGGACGCATATATATGATTTGATTATGGATAATCATATATGGAGATATGATCAAATATTAGGAATATTTGTTTGTTACCTTAATATCTCAACCACCTCATCTATATAAAGGGGTCTTAGGGTTCATTGTTACATACTTCAATACTCTTGTATTCCGAGTTTTTTCTCTTCATGTGTGTGTGTTGTAATCTTCTCAAGTGATAGTGAATTTGGCCATTTCCGCCGGTCACGTGGTTTTTTCCCTTTCCCGATTTCCACGTTAATTTCTTGTGTCGTTGTTTTCTCTTTGCTTTAATTCTCGGGTTTTACTTAATCTATCAAGATTGTTCGCACACGTGTTCAATCCCCAACAATTGGTGGTGGCTGTGTTGTGGTTGTGGTCCAATCGGCGATGGGTGACGATCAGGAAAGCCTAAGGATGTTTGACGGATCTGATTTTGCCTATTGGAAAATGCAAATCCGCAATACCCTTTATCGAAATGATCTAGGGGAAGCATTGGAAGAAAAGAAACCGGCAAAGATGGAGGATGCGGATTGGCAGAAATTGGATCGCAAGGCGTTGTCGATCGTTCAACTATCATTGTCGAAGAAGGTGGCGTTTAATTACAACAAACATACGACGACTTACGGTATGATGAAGGCGCTGTCCGATATGTACGAGCGGCCATCATCGACAAACCGTGTGCTCCTGACACGGCAGTTGTATACCATGACGATGGGAGAGGGTGCCTCCGTTGCAGAACATCTGAATGATTTCTGCAATATAGTCGGACAATTGTCGCTGGCTGGACATGTCATGGATGATGACACGCAAGCCGTTGCCGTTCTTGTTACCATGCCCGAAAGCTGGTCGACGACGATTGATATTATCAGTAGTCAACCGGACAAACTCAATTTCGATGATGTGAGGACTCGACTCATCAGTGAGGAATTGAGACGAAAGCATAAGGGGGATACCAACAGTAATGCATTGGTGGCAGATTCTTCCCGGGGTCGGAAGAATAACCAAGGNCTCTTCGTGTGTGTGTGTTGTAATCTTCTCAAGTGATAGTGAATTTGGCCGTTTCCGTCGGTCACGTGGTTTTTTCCCTTTCTGGGTTTCCACGTTAATTTCTTGTGTCGTTGTTTTCTCTTTGCTTTAATTCTCGGGTTCTACTTAATCTATCGAGATTGTTCGCACACGTGTTCAATCCCCAACATTGGGCGCTTCAGAAATGCGTCACTTTTACATTTCTGCATTTTCGTTTATCGCTTTCGCTCTCTAGTTTCTCTGTGCGATTTTCGTTTCTGCTTGCAATACTCTTGCTGCTTTTCGTTTACTGCTTCTCTGTGCTTAGTTCTAAGACTTAGCTATAACGTCTTAGCGCTGTTTTACGTTTCTGAAAAGTTTTACATTTTTTGAAAATTTACAGCGCCTTTCTTTACGTGTTCTTGAGAAAATATGTGGATTTTTTCAACGATCTTGAGCCTATAGTTGAGTTTCAGACAGATCCTAGACGATCTGAGAAACTGTAAACTGGTGCTTAAGACGAACACACTGTATCTGTAGAATCTTGTTGTTCTTGACCTAATAGTCTGAGTTTCAAACAGATCCTAGACGATCTGAGAAACTGTGTGACTTGGTTAAAGAAAGCGTTAAGTTTACTTTATGCAAATTTACGTTCTGCATTTACGATTATACTGTTTGCTTCTAGCCTAAACAGTTGGCTTCAAGCACTTACTGTGAGATTACATAGTGTTTTGGGTTACGTCTTTGAGAAAACCTTTGGGTTTCTTAAAGACTTGTGTCGATATAAGTGTTTTCAAGCCAGATCTGTATAGATCTGAGTTCCTGAAAACCATATAGGATATTTCTTAAGGAACTAAAACATGCAATTGAATCAATACATGTCATCTTCTTCGATGAAACATATAAAAATATAGAAACTGAACCACATAACGAAAAGGATGTAGAATCTGAAAATTAGAGTCTGAAAATGAAAAAGAAGATGATCACTATTTTGTAAGTAGGGAAGAAACTGAACCTGAAAATTTCGAGTCTGAAATCTCAGTTCCTATTCCACCAAATGAATCTGGTCGAATTGAAAAACCGTCTTATATACTGAATATGCCTAGGTGTTTAAGTAAGTCCAATATTTTAGGAGATGTTAATGAATCAGTTAGAACCCGTAGGTCTTTTAATTCATTTCGTAAGTTACATGCTTTTGTGTCTTTCATTGAGCCTAAAAATGTAAATGATGTTGAGTGATATTAATTGGATCAATGCAATGCAAGATGAATTACTTCAATTTAGGAAAAACTGTGTTTGGGAATTAGTCCCACCCCCTAAAGATCAGAATATCATAGGAACTAAATGGATTTTTAAGAATTAACTTGATGAACATGGTAACATAGTTAAAAATAAAGCTAGGATAGTGGCACAAGGGTATACACAAGAAGGGGGAATAGATTATGGTGAAACTTTTGCTCCCGTTGCTAGAATGAAGTCAATTAGAATGTTAATTGTATTTTCTGCATATAAATGTTTCAAGTTATTCCAAATGGACATCAAATCTGCATTTCTAAATGGTTTTATTTCTTAAAATGTGTATGTTAAACAACCGGTTGGATTTTCAGATCCTTCTAAACCTGATAATGTGTATAAATTGCTAAAAGCTTTATATGGACTTAAACAAGCTCCAAGAGCTTGGTATGAAAGATTGAGTACATTTTTGTTATCTTGTGGGTATAAGAAGTGTAGTGTTGATAAAACACTCTTTGTTAAATACTTAGATTCTGATTTAATTCTTGTGCAAGTTTATGTGGATGACATCATATATGGTAGTTCCAATTCATGTTTAATTGCTGAATTTTGTGAGCTTATGGCATCTGAATTTGAAATGAGCAACATGGGAGAACTTTCTTTTTGTTTAGGCATGGAAATTAAACATCTTGAATCTGGTGTTTTCATTACGCAATCTAAATACATTAAAGAACTTTTGAAAAAGTATGATGTTTGTAATGCAAAATCCATGAAAACTCCCATGCAAACTCACTTAAACTTGACAATTGATGAAAGTGAGGAAAGTGTAAGTGAAACATTATATAGGAGCATGATAGGATCCTTATTATACGTAACCTCGTCTAGACCGGATATCATGTTTGCTGTTTGCATGTGTGCTAGGTTTCAATCTAATCCAAAAGTGTCACATTTGAAAGCTGTGAAACGCATATTTAGATATCTACTAGGAACTTTAAATATAGGATTGTTTTATCCAAATTTTGAAGATTTTGAACTTGTTGTGTATGCTGATGTTGATTATGATGGCTGTAAATTAGATCGAAAAAGCACAAGTGGTTCATGTCATTTCTTAGGTCCATGTCTAGTGTCATGGTTTTGTAAAAAACAAAGCACGATAGCTCTTTCATCTACGTGTCTCTCTCAAATTGTTGCACTCAGATTTTGTGGATAAAATCTCAATTGCTTGACTATAATATGCCTATAGAAACTGTGATTGCTAACTGTGATAATACTAGTGCCATTAATTTAGCAAAAAATCCAGTCTATCACTCTAGAAGTAAACACATTGAAATTAGGCATCAGTATGTGAGAGATTTAGTTGAGAACAAAACTGTTTCTATGAAATTTGTACCCTCGTGTGATCAAATTGCAGATATTTTTACGAAACCTTTGGATTATGCACAGTTTATTCAACTTAGAAATTGTTTAGGATTAATTCTATGTCCTTAATTTGTGTGAATTTGTGTTTTTACATGTATGTTGAAACTATTTTTAGCTTTAACATGATATATATGTGTAATGTACTAACACCTTCTTTCCCGGGGCCTGACGTACTCCCATTGAGAAACATACGCATCTGGACTTAGGGGGAGAAATCCATACCTGGAATAAGGTTGTCTTATGGTTTGTTCATCCTTCCCCGACTATACCTTTTCAAATTAAGGGGGAGTTCATCGCCCTCTTAAGTGTGTGTGAGATCGAAACTCTTGAAGGAGTAAGTCTCGGGTGTTACAGGTACTCGTATACGATATCACAAAGATTAAGGGGGATAATGTTGAAGACGTCTAATATGGTAATATCGTTATTTCATTTGCTTAATGGGCTCGTACTCTTAATGGGCCGTGTATACTTAATGAGCTCGTATGTGTTACTGGACCTTGGAAGTAACTGGGCTGCTGGACCTTCTAGCACCTTCTGATTACTATTGAACGATTGGGCTTGGCCTGCTGGGCCTGTTGTAACAGTAAGGCAGTGGCCCGTACTATATATACCTTGGGCGCTTCAGAAATGCGTCACTTTTACATTTCTACATTTTCGTTTATCGCTTTCGCTCTCTAGTTTCTCTGTGCGATTTTCGTTTCTACTTGCAATACTCTCGCTGCTGTTCATTTACTGCTTCTCTGTGCTTAGTTCTAAGACTTAGCTATAACGTCTTAGCGCTGTTTTACGTTTCTGAAAAGTTTTACATTTTTTGAAAATTTACAGCGCCTTTCTTTACGTGTTCTTGAGAAAATCTGTGGATTTTCTCAACGATCTTGAGCCTATAGTTGAGTTTCAGACAGATCCTAGACGATCTGAGAAACTGTAAACTGGTGCTTAAGACGAACACACTGTATCTGTAGAATCTTGCTCTTCTTGATCTAATAGTCTGAGTTTCAGACAGATCCTAGACGATCTGAGAAACTGTGTGACTTGGTTAAAGAAAGCGTTAAGTTTACTTTCTGCAAATTTACATTCTGCAAATTTACGTTCTGCATTTACAATTATACTGTCTGCTTCTAGCCTAAAAAGTTGGCTTCAAGCACTTACTGTGAGATTACATAGTGTTTTGGATTACGTCTTTGAGAAAACCTTTAGGTTTCTTAAAGACTTGTGTCAATATAAGTGTTTTCAAGCCAGATCTATATAGATCTGAGTTCCTGAAAACCATCGACCAAGATACGTACTGAAGCCTTAAAACATTACGTATATCTTAGAAAATACGTTGAGCTTGTCTGATAAGAACTGCCTACAGATTCTGTCCACTGTTATGGCCTTAAAAACGTATATTCTTAAACTGCTATGTTAACTAAGGATCTGTTTGAAAACTGCAGGTTTGCTTTAGTGACTTCTTAGTGATTAAGAAGTTCAGTATACTGGTGGTAATCTGTTACCATACCGTAGTTTTAACTTCCTGTGAATAATTTGTATTATGTGGTTTTAGTTGGTTATGTGTTCTGTTTTTTTTTAACATTACAACTAAAATAGTGAATAAATTGCAGGGTGTTGGAAAGTGGATTGCCGATACGATCGTGTCTTAACTAAGACAACATGATCGTATACCACTATAAATCTGATGTCATTTTTATCGCTTTAAGAACGTAGCTTAACTAATATGATTAAAATAACAACATATTCTGCTTTCCCACTCGGTGCTCCCTCTTTCTCCTATCATTCTCAACAATGTCCCATATTCTATTGGTTTCATGCCCTGAAATTTCCATCTTGCCATAATGGATCAGCCACTTCTTAGTAAAACTCTTAGTTCATCTTTTGATGTTATTATAAAAGACATATTTTGAAAGATGTTATGTTACTCTATTGCTCAAAGAGTACGATAAGTGTGGAATTAAATATTAGGTTTTGGAGGTGGCCTTATAGCCATTTATCGAGCTATGAGACTCTAGAGAAAATGCAATGGAAAATAAAAGAAGAAGAAGAAGAAGAAGAAGAAGAAGAAGAAACAAAGGTGCAACTGATTTTACAAATTGAAATATTATAACATAAAACCCAACAATCACGCAAATATTACACATATTTAAATATTAGATTGAACCTAGAGCCCATTACAATATTCTTTGAAGATCACAACACATTGGTGCAATTTGCTCCCTTCACTTGTACAACATCAATATTTTAACACTTACTCTTGATGTCGTAATTTAAACTTCTTTGATTATCGATAGATTTTTTTGAATCAAATGAGCTTGTATCTAACCTTTAACTCTTATAGAGAGTTTTGGGTTCCGATTAGCTAGTGTATGGAAGCTTGATTCAAACTTTACAACTGCTTTTACAAATTGAAATATTATAACATAAAACCCTGCAATCACACAAATATTACAGAAAATTAAATATAAGATTGAGCCTAGAGCCCATTACAATATTCTTTCAAGCTCGCAACACATTGGCCCAATTTGCTCAATTCACTTGTACGACATCAATATTCTAACACTCCCCATTGATGTCGTAATTTGAACTTCTTTGATGATCGATAGATTTTGTTGAATCAAATGAGTTAGTATCTAACCTTTAACTCTA
This sequence comes from Utricularia reniformis, assembly GCA_009725065.1. Classification (NCBI taxonomy): domain Eukaryota; kingdom Viridiplantae; phylum Streptophyta; class Magnoliopsida; order Lamiales; family Lentibulariaceae; genus Utricularia; species Utricularia reniformis. Next base: position 237,617 of record RWGZ01000299.1, on the reverse strand, counting down.
ATCGAGAGTTTTGGATTCCGATTAGCTAGTGTATGAAAGCTTGATTCAAAATTTAGTTTATCTTTATGTTTATTTTATCTTTATCCAGTAACATAGTGAGTTTTATTGTATTCTAAAATACTATAGCTAACGAAATTCTAAAAATTTTAAAGCAACAATTATGGGTGGGTTGAATATTAGAGGCTTTGAGGAAATGAGCAAACCCATGGTGGAACTGAAGACCAGCCTTAGCTGCTCCTAGACAGGTTCTTCTTCGATTTCTTTTGGTTGGTTGTTTGAAAAGAACAGAAAAAATATACTTTCTTCTTCAAGGGAAAAGCTTCTGTCGGGAGGAGTTTCTGGTCCAGATCCGGGCTAGGCCATTTGTTCTTTAGACATGTCTTTGAGTCCTCACCATTTACATAGATCTACAAAAACAAACTAAAATTTTCAGCCTTCGAAAGAGGGTCATGGCTGTAAATTTTCAGCTTTGAAAAAAAACAACTTTAGGGTTCTTAGACCCATAATCAAAATATGAAGCGTTTATACCAAGATTCGACGACCTATAGCTCTGATACCATATGAGAAGTTATATGTTAGGTTTGGTGGTGGTCTCATAGCCATTTCTCAAGCTACAAAACCCAGAAACGCAGCGGAAATATGAACGAAAATGAGGGCAGCCACAAGAAGGAAATGTTACTTGAAAACTAGAAAATGAAACCTTTGAATTACATTGCGAAACCCTAATGCATATTTAAATACAGACATTGAGCTTCAAGCCCAATACACACTGATTTTTTAAGCCTAAAACGAAAAGTCCAACAGCAATTCTAACACTACACATTGTTGCTGCAATTTGAATTTCTTTAATCATCGGTATGTTTTCTTTGAATCAAATCAGCTCATGTATGACCTCTGACCCTTATTAAGAGTTTTGGGCCAGCTAGTATCTGAAAGTTAAATTCAAGTTTTAGTTTATCTTTATCTGATGTGAACTCTAGAACCGGGTACCTTGTGATGGGCAAGACCCATTAATTATGGGGCTAATTCAAATGGTGGAAACGAATTCCTGCAGCCCATTTGCACACTTAAGGAAAAGCGGTCCGATGTTAACGAGAGGACCGAAGATAACCTTAGGCGAAATAAAGCGTTTTCTGGTAACTGGCTCCTTGGTTCGGTCCGAGCGGTTACAGGCTCACGTTTTCCACGCTTCGGGCCTCCACACGTTTACCACGCTTCGGGCCCGATCATGCAGACCACGCCTCGGTCCCAACCTCGTTTTACATCCCGCGATAGCAACCTTTAACAAACCTGTCAGAGGCGGTTACAGAGCGTGATTTACACACGCTGTAAACTCTATAAATATAGGGTGCGATGACGGAAATAGCAGGACACTTTGGACGCGTAAGAACAGGCCGTTACCCTGCCGGAGTTCTTACTGCTTTCTTTTCCTTATCATTTTCATTAAGCCTCGGTTGTATTCCTTACGGATTATTTGATTAAGTAAACAGGCTAAGAGTATAATCTACTTTTAGTCAAGTGGTTTTCACCCCAATTCATGCTGAGATCATCGGGGACAACCCCGAAACTATAATGATCGGACGGAGGACCGACGGTCTCCTCCGCCGGAACAAGAAAGAGGCCAACACGGTCGTGAGAACCGTGGTCAGGGCGGAAGAAGAAGATGGCGGGGCCGTGGCGGTAGAGCCCCGCAGAATGAGGGTGGAAGACAGGAGCAGGCCGCTCCTCCACCTACGGAAACTGGTGCCCAACCTCCTCTAAATGAGGCGGACCCAAAGAAGTGGCCGGCGATATTTATGTTATCTCCGGTGGTTTGAGAATAAATGAATTGTCCGGGACCGAAAGAGAACTGCGCGCGGAGACTCTGTTGAGAGCTCCGAGTCTGTGGCGCTGGTAAAATATGATCCCATGGAACGGTCCTCCTTCTTCAGAGAGGACATTACTTTCACCCTGGCTGATTGGGAAGGGATCATGGATCCATGTGACGATCCCCTTACCATCACTGGGATCATCGGGAATCGTTGTGTCCACAGAATTTTAGTGGATACTGGGGCTTCGTGCAATCTAATGAAGCGTGGAGTCGACGAAATGTTGGGAGCTGTTGCTCACGATCTCTCGATCGCAAACATAACTCTTTGGTGGTTCGACCAGAGGAGCGTTATTCCTTGCAGGAAGATGTTATTCCCGGTTACCCTTGGAGCGCCATCCAAGGACCTGTCGGAAGACCTGGAATTCATTATCGTTGAAGTCGACTTGGCTTACAACGCTATCATCGGACGGACCGGCCTGAGTAAGTTCGAGGCGGTCCCTTCTACTTATCATATGTTGCTCAAATTCCCCTCAATTCATGGAGTTATTTCTGTTAAGGGGGATCAGATAGTAGCTAGGCAATGCTACATGAGCTCGTGCCGAACTTTGGCACCGGTTAAAAGGGCCCGGGTGGATCTGCTGGAAGAGCTGCCGCACCCGAGGCAAGCAATGGAACCCGTAGGGTTCAAGTTGATCAATCTGGATGAGGATGACTCAACCAAGACAACTCGCATCGGGGCACATCTAGCCCCTGACATCGATAAAGAACTGATCCACCTGCTGAGAAGCCACGTGGATATATTCGCATGGACCCCGGACGATGATCCAGGGATTGACCGATCCGATAGTGAACATCGGATCAACACTAAGCTAGGAACGAAGCCTGTTATTCAGAATAGGAGACGCTATTCTCCTGAGAAGATAGAGATTATCCGAGCTGAAGTGAATAAGCTGCTACGGTCGGGATTTATCAGAGATATCCACTATACTTAATGGGTTGCAAACCCAGTGGTGGTTTCCAAACCGGATGGAAAATGGCGAATGTGCATCGATTTTACCGATGTTAACAAAAGCTGTGAGTCAGACCCTTTCCCATTGCCGCACATCGACCGACTGGTAGATGTTGTTTCTGGTAGCACCATGATGAGTACCATGGATGCTTATTCTGGATATCACCAGATCTTCTTGGCTGAGGAAGATCAGAAGAAATCATCATTCATGACCGAAGATGGGGTTTTCTGTTATGTGGTTATGCCATTCGATCTCAAAAATGCCGGAGCAACATACCATAGGTTGGTCTACAAAATCTTTAGAGAGTTGATTGGCCATATGATGGAAGTGTATGTTGACGATATGATTGTAAAATCTATGAATGATGAAGACCACCTTTCTTATTTGTCTCGTTGTTTCGAAGTATGCCGATAATATAAGCTCAAACTAAATCCAAACAAATGCTGCTTCGGGATCTGAAGTGGAAAATATATAGGATATTATGTTTCAGAGAAAGGCATAGAGGTTAACCCTGAAAAGGTGCAGGCTATTATTGATATGCAGCATCCGAGAAACAAAAGAGAGTTTCATAGGCTTACTGGCCGGCTAGCTGCATTGAGTAGGTTTATTTCGAAATCCACAGACCGGGCCTTACCTTTTTTCAGAGTGCTAAGAAAAACAAGCCATCTAAATTGGACCGAAGAATGCGATCGGGCCTTCTCCGAGCTAAAGACTTATTTAAGCACTCCCCCGATGATGGTAAGTCCGACTTGTGATGAGCCGTTGGGGTTATATCTGGCGGTATCAGAAGTTGCCGTCAGCGCAGCTCTGGAAACCATATGAGATGACATTCATTGACCGGTTTATTATGTCAGCCATTCACTGGTATCTGCTGAAACCAGGTATTCCACCTTGGAGAAATTCATGCTAGCGTTGAAAAATGCTGTATCCAAGATGAAACATTATTTTGAAGGCCGAACGGTCTATGTCTATACGGATCAACCTCTGAAAGTGCTCCTTAAACAGAAGGGTTTGAACGAGAGACTGGCAAAATGGGCTATCAAACTCAGTGCTATGTATTTGAAATTCCTGCCCTGAAGGGCGATCAAAGCTCAGGTTCTAGCCGATTTCGTGGTTGAAATGACCCGATCGGCCATTTATCTTAACCAAGAAGACGATCGATGGACGATCCATGTAGATGGGTCAACCTTCGGAGGAAGAGGATCGGGCATTACCCTGACAACGATGCAAGGTGACCTTATTAATTCCGCAGTCAAATTTTCCTTTGCTAGAACAAATAATGTGGTAGAATATGAGGCAGTATTGTCAAGAATGACCTTGGCTCGAAAAATGGGAGTTAGCAGAGTGCGAATGTTCTCAGACTCGAAGTGAGTAGTAGAACAGTTCGCAGGGAGATTTGAGACTCATGATCCGATGATGAGGTTATATTGCGCCAAAGTCCTGGAACTATCCAAAAAATTCAGTGAGTTCTCTCTTGACCATGTGCCACGAGAGCAAAATAAGGTTTTCGACGCACTCGCCAGATTGGCCTCAGGCATACCTGACATAGAGCCAAGCACTATTTCGGTCCATATTTAGGACCGACCTTCGGTCGAGATTCCAGTGACCGAACAGTCTATTGAAGAAATCGGGGCTCTATGCCATGAATTCCAGGGCTTGAATATTGATGCTATTGAATCTCCAAGAGAACCCAATTGGATGGACTCCTTTATTAAATACCTCTCAAATGACTATCTCCTTGAAGATAAGTCCGAAGCCAGGAAAATAGAGGTCTGGGCTAAGAGATTCACCTTAGTCGATGGACGCTTGTTTAAAAAGAGTTTTGAAGGCCCGCTTCTGCGCTGCTTATCTCCTATTGAGGCTGAAGCCGTCATGATTTATGTTCATGAGCGGATATGCGGCATTCATTCAGGGGCTTGATCTTTGTATCACCGCATCATCAGAGCTGGATACTTTTGGCCAACACTGCTTGCTGATGCCAAGCAATATACTAAACGTTGTGCCATATGCCAATACCATGCTCCACTCCCGCAATTGACTGGGGCTCCCTTATCGGTCACCCCATTGCCTTGTCCGTTTGACAGATGGGGGATCGATATCCTCGGGCCTTTATCTCGGTCAATATGGCAAAGAAAATTCTGTAATATAGTGGTGGAATATTACTCGATATGGATTGAAGCAGCGGCAATAGCCCTCATCTCAGAGAAAGTGGTCAAGAACTTTATATGGCGAAACATTGTGAGCCGCTTCGGGGTTCCCCGAGCGCTTGTATTTGATAATGGGACTCAGTTCCGCGGAAAGAGCATATGGGACCTATGCACCAAGTTGGGCATCACCCAACATTTCTCATTGGTGGCTCACCCCCAAACTAACGGACTTACTGAGGTATCTAACAATGTTATCCTTAAGGGATTGAAATCCAAGTTAGAAGATTTTGGAGGTAAATGGCCCGAACACATCTATGAGGTCCTATGGGCATACCGAACTACAGCTCGCTCAGCAACCCAGGAATCACCTTTCTCAATGGTGTATGGGACCGAAGCTGTTAGCCCGGTGGAGGTTGCCATCCGATCACCTCGGATCTCTCAATTCGCTGAGCATATGAATAGTGAAAGGAGATTATTGGATCTCGAGATGATCGAAGAAAAGAGAGATGCAATTTATGCACGGATGCGTGCTTATCAGCGAACTATGGAACGGGCCCACAACAAGCGAGTCCACCCAAGAGAATTCTTTGAAGGCGATCTCGTCCTCAAAAGCATTAAAGTGCACAGCAACGTTGGAAAGCTGGACTGAAATTGGGAAGGACCGTATCGAGTATCAAAGAAATTGGAATCAGGTGTGTATAAACTTGAAACGTTGGATGGTATAGAGGTCCCCCGAACTTGGAATGTCATGAATTTAAGGCGATATTTCTTGTGAATCTTCGATTAATATGTTTGACTCAATGAAATGCATTCTCTTAAACGTAAGTAGAAACAAGTAAGTACAAATACAAACTATTTCTAATGGAATGATGGACAGATCTTGAAGTTGGGTGGAGTAGGACGAATCTGGACTGGTGACCGAAGCTTCTTGTCCGCAAGGCTCGCAAGTTGTAGTGACCGCTCTGACTAGTCAGATGCTCCTGCACTTGCCCAGCCCCATGGATGAGTTGTCATTCTCCCAGAACTCATTACGAACTAANTCCACTCCCGCAATTGTCTGGGGCTCCCTTATCGATTACCCCATTGCCTTGTCCGTTTGACAGATGGGGGATCGACATCCTCGGACCTTTTCCTCGGTCAATAGGGCAAAGAAAATTCTGTATCGTAGCGGTGGAGTATTACTCGAAATGGATTAAAGCAGAAGCAGTAGCCATCATCTCAAAAAAAGTAGTCAAGCACTTTATATGGCGAAATATTGTGAGCCGCTTCGGGATTCCCCGAGCGCTCGTATCTGATAATGGGACTCAGTTCCTCGGAAAGAGCATACGAGATCTATGCACCAAGTTGGGCATCATCCAACATTTCTCATCAGTAGCTCATCCCCAAACTAACGAACTTACGGAGGTATCTAACAAGGTTATCCTGAAGGGATTGAAAACCAAGTTAGAAGATTTTGGAGGTAAATGGCCCGAACACATCTATGAGGTCCTATGGGCATACCGAACTACACCTCGCTCAACAACCCAGGAATCACCTTTGTACCTATGACATCTGCTACGATAAAAGGAATGATAGTCAGCATATCGAGGCATAAGATCGGTCCTGATATAAGACGTATTATGAGCAAAGCTTGGCCAGCAAAACCTAAGGGACTTTATTAGAACCAAGGTTCGGCCGAAGCTCGTGAAGACTCATAATAAACGCACACTACGCCTATCCAATCAAGTATTGACTATAAGGACGGAATAAGAGTGACCCATACACAATGTAAAACGACTGATCCAATCAGAAATGATATGAATAAACCAAACATAACGTCTGAGACCGATGGTTAACTACATGTGAGTGTCCCCTATCTTACACTTGGTAATTAAGATCACTTCGTTAACATAAGACTTATTAGTTTGTTAAGAAGTTCGTTATATTACTTCGTTCTGGCAGTTAAAGAACAAGAATTGAATGGAACAAGTTATATTGAAGATGAGAAATAAGGCAGATACAAAATATGAGTTAAATCTAGCTAATCTGCCCTTCTTCTTTGTCTTCAATCTCCGGCTACTACGGTTTGGTCCGGGCCGCGAGCAGCTTCAGTTCTTCTTCTTGATCGGCCACCTTTTGGTTGACCGCTCGCTCCTTCTCTTCAAAGAGGTAGAAGAAAGGGTCCTCTTCCAGAACAGGTTCTTCCAAAGTTGGAATAACCTGAAACTTGCTATCTTTCTCCAGTGGCTCGATCATCCTCCATCGCTCGTCCGAAGGGGAAAGCCCGAACTACTGAATAACTTGTTCGCGCATGTTATCCAGATACTTGGCAGTATAAACCTCATGTATGTTATCCGCTAAAGCGAATAACAAAGGGGACCGAGCGAATCCCAGAACCGCTTCCCGGACCGAACCTTTGGTCGAAGTGCGGGCCCTTGTCAACTCCTCTTCCAAGGCCGTCTTCTCTTCTTGGGTCCGAAGGAGAAGCTCGATCAGCTTATTCCTCTTCTCCTGGACCCGACCTTGGACTTCGTTGATTTCTTCATCTTTGGCCCGCAGCTTGGCCTCTAGGTCGGCAATACGCCCCTGAGCTGTTTGTCCCGTCTTCTCCAACTCAGAGACTTTATCAGCTAAGAGTGAGACCTCCGCCCCGGCTCTTAGCAACTCATTGTCAAGTCGGTCACGGTCCTCCCGTACCGTGACCAACTCTGATCTATCCACAATATTTTTGGTATATTTTTGATCAGTCAAATTTTTTTTTTTTTTTAAGACACGAGAAATTACGAGGTTGGGCCCACAATGTGTGGGCTTACGTCCTCGGGAGAGCGAAGCTCTACCTGGATGTTTCACTATGATAAAAAGTTCGCAAATACAAAATATATAGTCTCTTCGATCAAGATAAATAACGTAGTCTAGAACTGGGACGAAAAATGAGCTTTATATTGGAAACCAGCACAAAACAGACGAAATCACTATTCACTCGAAATATTATCGCGGAAATGCCTTTCGTATGCAAATTTATCGCGGATTTTGAACTCACTAACAAATTGTTGCGGATTTGATTTCCTGAGTAATATTATCGCGGATTTCGAACTCTATATCAAGTTATCGCGGATTTGAAGCCCTTAAGGAAATTGCCGCAGAAATCACTATTCACACTGAAAAATTGTCGCGGAAATGCCTTTCGTATGCAAATTTATCGCGGATTTTGAACTCACTAACAAATTGTTGCGGATTTGATTTCCTGAGTAATATTATCGCGGATTTCGAACTCTATATCAAGTTATCGCGGATTTGAAGCCCTTAAGGAAATTGCCGCAGAAATCACTATTCACACTGAAAAATTGTCGCGGAAATTGCTCTCATGTAAAATTATCGCGGTTTTTGATGTTCCTCAGTAAATTGCTGCGAATTTTATTTCCTGCAACAATATTATCGCGGATTTGGAACGCATAAGGTATTAGCCGCGGAAATCACTATTCACTCTGAAAAATTGTCGCGGAAATCGCATTGTATGTAAAATTATCGCGATTTTGAGCTCACTAACAAATTGTCGCGGATTTGATTTTCTGAGTAATATTATCGCAGATTTCGAACTCTATATCAAATTATCGCGGATTTGAAGCCCTTAAGGAAATTGCCGCAGAAATCACTATTCACACTGAAAAATTGTCGCGGAAATTGCTCTCATGTAAAATTATCGCGGTTTTTGATGTTCCTTAACAAATTGTCGCGAATTTTATTTCCTGCAGCAATATTATCGCGGATTTGGAACGTATAAGGTATTAGCCGCGGAAATCACTATTCACTCTGAAAAATTGTCGCGGAAATCGCATTGTATGTAAAATTATCGCGATTTTGAGCTCATGTGTAACATTGTCGCGGATTTTGAGACTTGGAAGGTTTTACGATTTCAGATTCCGGGTTTTTCTTCGACCTTTGTTCCGATCCCCTTCAAATGCCAAGAGACCTATATTTATAGAGAATTTAGGTCCATCAACTCACTTGTGGATCCAAAGCCCACTCTTGTCCAATCTGGCCTGATTCAACTCAACTTCTAAGAAAAAACCCGATCTCACTCCAGATATAAATCGTAATGTCTCCGATTATCAGGGACGCTTCTAGATCGACACGTGTCCCATGAACAGAGGCAAAGCATACTCCGCATAAGTCAATTCATATGAAATAAGCCTGTCGATGAACATGCGTCGTAACATCTTTCGGACGCCAAATTACGAAAATACCCTTGGAGTCACTNAAATCTGCTACGATAAAAGGAATGGTAGTCAGCATATCGAAACATAAGATCGGTCCTAATATAAGACGTATTATGAGCAAAGCTTAGCCAACAAAACCTAAGGGACTTTATTAGAACCAAGGTTCGGCCGAAGCTCATAAAAACTCATATTAAACGCAGACTACGCCTATCCAATCAAGTATTGACTCCAAGGACGGAATAAGAGTGACCCACACACAATGTAAAACGACCGATCCAATCAGAATTGATACGAATAAACCAAACATAATGTATGGGACCGATGGTTAACACCATGTAAGCGTCCCCGATCTTAAACTTGGTAATTAAAACAACTTCGCTAATATAAAACTTATTAGTTTATTTAGAAGTTGGTTATATTACTTCGTTCGGGCAATTAAAAGAATAAGAGTTGAAGGAAACAGAGTTATATTGAGAATAAGAAGTAAGGCAGATACAAAGTATAAATCAAATTTAGCTAATCTGCCCTTCTTCTTTATCTTCAACCTCCGGCTCCTACGGTTCGGTCCGGGCCGCGAGCTGCTTCAGTTCTTCTTCTTGATCGGCCACCTTTTGGTTGACCGCTCTCTCCTTCTCTTCAAAGAGATAGAAGAAATGGTCCTCTTCCAGAACAGGTTCTTCCAAAGTCGGAATAACTTGAAACTTGCCATCTTTTTCAAGTGGCTCGATCATGTTCCATCGCTCGTCCGAAAGGGGAAAGCCCGAACTGCTGAATACTTGTTCTCGCATGTTATCCAAATACTTAGCAGTATAAACCCCATGAATGTTATCTGCTAAAGCGAATAACAAAGGGGACCGAGCGAAACCCAGAACTGCTTCCCGGACCGAACCTTCGGTCGAAGTGCGGACCCTTGTCAATTCCTCTTCCAAGGCCGTCTTGTCTTCTTGGGCCCGAAAGAGAAGCTCGTTCAGCTTGTTCCTCTTCTCCTGGGCCCGACCTTGGACTTCGTTGATTTCATCTTCTTTAGTCCGCAGCTTGGCCTCCAGGTCGGCAATTCGCCCCTAAGCTGTTTGTCATGTCTTCTCCAGCTCAGAGATTTTATCGGCTAAGAGCGAGACCTCTATCCCGGCCCTTAGCAGCTCCTTGTCCAGTCGGTCACGGTCCTCCCGTACAGTGACAAACTCACTATGTTTGATCTCAACTTGCCTTTTTGCAAGGTCAAGTTGATTTTGGACTTGTTGGGATACAACACTACCACCCTGGTTCTTCTCCACGGTGATAGCAGTTGTGAAGGCTTTCCTTAACATCTGCATAAGACAACACATTTTAAAAGATGAAATTTCGGGCCTTCATGTTAAGTAAAAGTTACCATAGTGGTGAGGTCGAGGAAACTTTCCATAATATCTTCCGCTGACACGTCCGCCTGGACGTTGTCTGGGTTCTGCTCTCCGTAAAGGCGGAAGTCCTTTAGGAAAGGACTCCTCCAGGAGGTTAATTTCCTCCCCTTGCTAAACCGGTCCAGCAGCCCAAAGCAACTCCCCACTCGGAGTTAGTCTTGGGGCCCGATGCAGGCTCCTTCAAAACGATCCCCTTAGTAGGGACCGGAGCGCTATCCCTCCTTCTCGGCCTTTTCAGATCCTTCGGGGCTTCCGCTTCGGTCGCTCTTTTCCCTTTTCCTAAGGGGACCGGCGGCAGGGAGACGTTCACCTTAAGCTGAGGACCGGGGAGAACCTTCTCCACGAGAACGGCTCCCTGCAACAATAAAGCAATATTTTTAGTACTAATAATGGAAGTATTTCTGATTTGATAGAGGATGGATAAGCTCAAAGAACGAATCCGAGCCTTTATCACCTCCTCTACCACTCCAAATACCCGAAACGCAGGCCCTTTTCCGGTTGAAGGCTCCCTGTGCAGCGAAGGGTCAATGTGCCCGCGCCGGTTGTTTGGATCGGGGGGTTCCCGGACCCTGAAGAGACCAGCGTACCCCCAGTTGCTGATTCACTCCCCTCAGCGCTGCCCGATGCTTCGTGTTGTCCTTCAGAAGGACGGACCGAAGCAGCTGCCATGCGTTTGAAACGAGAGCTAGGCATTGTCTCAGTCGAATCTGCAAAACAAATACATAAGGATCATGAAAGTATAAAGTAAAAACATTACTTCATTCACGATCCTTCTGATGGATCTGAACTAGAAAACATCCCCTTCGGGGCTGGGGCTCCGGCCCTACCCGCAACACCTATTTCTATTATTCTTTTCTCCCGAAGTAGATCTATTCGCTTAAGGCGTGCTTCGGGAGGGGGGATCATCGCAAGCGTATTTGCGGTGTCCGTACGGGAAGGGTTGAACCTACTTCGGTCCAACTGACCTATGCGTGGGTGGGTTAGGCGCGGCCGTACTTTCAACAGATCCTCTTTTGGGACTGTTATCCACACATAACAGACCTCCCACGCATGGAGAGACTCTTCTTTATCTACAATAGCGCACTCTTTGGTGCGCACCGCTATATAATACAATTTGCGGCAGCCTAACAGACCTTTCCCCTTTCGGGATCCTACCAAGAACAGGTTAAAGAAATGTTCTAAATTCGGGGTCCGATTCTGTTGGTGACAATAAAAAATGAACGCTACTATATACACATAACTGCCCGGGAATAACGCAAAAGTGAGGCAGTGGATCTCTTTAAGCACGGCCGCTACAAAGGGATGTAGCGGAAAACGAAGCCCGCACTTTAAAGAGGCGTAACTGACCGGAATAGCAGATGCCGGCACGTTCATTTCCGCCGGAAGGAAACAAGGAATATCTTCCCATCCCTTCCAGATAGAATAATGTGCCGGAATTGAAAATCTAGACATAAACTCCTCAATATCCAACTCAGACATGGATGGGTATCTCATTTTATGAGGAGCCATAAGTGTATACCTTAAAGAAAGTGGATTGAAAGGGGTTGAACGTGAAATGGATTGAGGGCATAGAGAGTCGATTCTGCAGTTCTTCCTTCGCGATAATGACGATGAGGGGAAACAGTGCTCAAAATCCCGATTTAAATATTAATCTACCAGCCAATAGTGAGCCGCCACGTAATACTGCCCAAGACAGTGACACTACAAAGCGCACTCATCACGCCTTTTAAACTATCGAATGTGAAGAGGCGCAGATCGGGATATTAATATTTAAATAATAACAAAGATAAAACTATAACTTAAATATACGTTATTAAGTTTTAAAAGCAATTAATTCCTATACTGAGGGAAAGATCGGTCCCCTGTACATTCACTACCTACAGGTACGGTCCCATGTTCTCATGAGTGTGCAGACATCATGTGATCGGCCTTGTATCACCTCTACGATGGCAATCAAGCCCGAGGGGCTAGTGATGAAATCTTTAGCACCGGGTACCTTGTGATGGGTAAGACCCATTAACTATTGGGCTAATTCTAATGGGATAAACGAATTCTTGCAGCCCATTTGTACAATTAAGGAAAAGCGGCCCGATGTTTAACGAGAGGACCGAAGATTATCTTAGGCGAAATAAAGCGTTTTCTGGTAATTGGCTCCTTGGTTCGGTCCAAACGGTTACAGACTCACGTTTTCCACGCTTCGGGCCTCCACACGTTTACCACGTCTCGGGCCCGATCACGCAGACCATGCCTCGGTCCCAACCTCGTTTTACATCCCACGATAACAATCTCTAACAAACCTGTCAAAGGCGGTTACAGAGCGTGATTTACACACGCCGCTAACTCTATAAATACAGGGCACGACGACGGAAATAGGAGGATCCTTTGGACGCGTAAGAACAGACCGTTACCCTGCCAGAGTTCTTACTGCTTTCTTTTCCTTGTCATTTTCATTAAGCCTCTGTTGTATTCATCATGAATTATTTGATTAGTGAACAGGCTAAGAGTATAATCTGCTCTTAGTCAAGTGGTTTTCACCCAATTCCTGGGGTTTCCACTATACATCGCCGTTTTATCGTTTATTTCCAGTTTTTAATCGTCTTCTGCAACAAAAACAAATCAGAACTGAGTTCGTTTGCTAAACGAACTGGACGACTGTTGGTACTCCCTAAAAAGGGACCGTAACAATATGCATTAAAAATTTAATTATTAAATAAAATAGATCAAATCAAACTCTCACATCAATGCTATATATGAAAAACTTTTTTGTTCAGTGTTAAAAGTAGATGGTTGGTAAAGTTAGTGACAAAAATATAAGAGTTAAGGCCCGACATTGTTACAGTCATTTTTTACCCCTAAGATCCGCCATATTGCATACCATTTTCCAATTTTCGCGGGTGAAGTTGAATTATCCAATTTGATATGGTGGTTGACACATAAAACAAAATGACATCATTTTGATTTTTTTTTAATTCGATTTGATTTTCATCGGATCAATAACTTAAATATTTTCATGATTTTGTTATATTGTGGTCTCAATGATCAGGTATCAATAACTTAAATATTTTCATGAATTCGATTTGAAATTATAGGAAATATGTTTTACGATTTGTATTATTTGTCAGACAATTTAATAAATGTAATTGAGCAAGAATACGGCTATTTTATGTGAAAAAACCACTAAGAACATAGAAAAAAACACAAGACTAAGAGTGTCAACCATCGTTACTTGACCCTATCGTGAATTGTCCTTCTTCATTCTATCCATCGTCACTCACTCGCCTTTCGTTAGGTAATACTGATGACATGTTGACTGTCGACCGGTAATATTATCCATCGAGTATCCGATATGTCAAAACAGTGTGTGAGGACTTGACATCAACCAAGTGCATATTTTTCCACGAGATACAACATTGTGGCCATTGGGCACATATTACAAAGAACTTCATAGAAGTTGGTTTTTTATGTAATTCCATATTTTGGGCCCAAACATAGAGGAGTTGGGCGCGATGGTCTATAAATACTTGGACAAAGTCATTAATGAGGTTGAAATCTTTTGACACAAATCCCAAGACATAAATCCGCGATATGGCTTTAGTAGTGTAATTGCGACATTCCGTTAATACTTGGACAATCGTAACTTTTTTTCACTATCTAAGTAGTTGCTACGTCTAGACGATATATGAGTAACTGAGATGTTTTGACATAAACGGGGTATTTGCGACCTTTTGATATAACTTGATGGTCGCGATGTTTTGTCATGACATGGTAGTCACAACCTTTTGACCTTTTTTTGCGAGGTTTTGCGTATTTTAAATTTATTCTAATTTCTTTGGGTTATTTCATGTGTCTTGCGTTGTACATCTCATATTTGATCATATTAGAACATCTAAATAGAGTCTAGCTCTCCTGAGGACGTACGTTCACATTTTGTGAGCTCGGCCTTGTACATGGTTGTGTCATTCATAATTCTAGATTAATTGAGTTAAAAGAGAATAACTTGAATTGTAAGGATTAATTGAAAATTTAACAAAGAATAATTTTTCAACGAGATCAAGACAATAATTTCCTAACTTTAATATTTTGGCAACACTAACTCCGTTAATAACCAATTTTTCCAATTTGGAAATCTAATTTGCCTTTCACTTCACTAGGACTTCAATTGCAATAGTTTTAAACTTGTTTCTTAAATTTACAAAATATAATGATTAGTTTTATCTTAAAAAAACTTTGATTATTAAATTTGACAATATCATTAAATTTTGAGGCCATATTTACCAAATAAATTATATTTACTTAAATGACATCCACCCAATAAATATTATTCAACTTAGGAGAATCCAATTGTTATGTAGTCATTGTAAATTAATTATTGATGTTCAGATGTATTCACGGATCCCTCGAAAAATTTGTGAAATAGCAGAAGATGAGAACACTTTTATACTTTTTTATTATTAACGTTCATAAATTAGGTCTATTTATCATTAAAGAAGGCATTCCAAAATTCACTGTTCCCTAAGAAATTCCATTGTTGATTTGGTTTATTAATGTCCCTTTTACTTCCTTAGTTTACCCGGACAAATAACTCCTTAAAACCTTAATGATTATTTGATTGATCACTAGTTGCATAAATGTTTTGATTTGCACAAAACCCTTGGAGACATGCTTTTATATTGAGATAATGAGTGACAACTTTTGTGAGAATTTCTCTATTTTTCTATTTGATGTGGAAGACGATAGGATTATTTGTCTTTACTTGTTAAGGATTTAAGAGCTCTTTAAATCTTAATGACTTTAGTTTATACCATTGAATAACAATTTATACCTTAATGAACTTTCCTTGGGGTATGCGTGGATCGGATATTCGATACTCATTTTTCGATTTGATCCGATGAATACTGATTAACAAAATGATGATGCAAAACAGAATCACAATAGTTGATTGGATTTCTTAAATTTTATTTTTGATTTTTAGTTGATAAACAAACATTGTCACCCATAACAAAAAAAATGTTTTTTTAGTTTTATATAATGATTTTACAAATTATAAAATAACAAACATGTATATTCTCTATTTTCAAGTTCATAAATTTGAATTTTTAAAAATTATATCTGGATTAAAATAAAAACATGTACATAATGAATAATTTCTTCAATAAATTCGTAAATACACACACATTTTTTGTCATTGATTCTTATTCCATCAGGAATCTTTAAGTAAAAATCACTTTAATCTTAAATTGATTGATAGTGACTTGATTGAAGTGAATTAATAAACAAAAGATATTTCTGAAGTAAATTATTAGATAAAAAATAAAAGATCACACTTTTAAAGCTCCAAAATTTGAAAAATAATAGAATAAATTACAAATTATAATTTATATATAATATAATATTTACTAGATATAAGATTAGAGATCAATGTTTGAAAATCATATCTGAAATAGTATCCAATTAAAATCGATTAAATATTTATAGTTCAGTTCAAATATCCAAAAAATGATTTGAATACCCAGTACTTCATATATTTAGATCACTAGTTTTTTGTAGACCCCTACCTAACCTTCCCATTTTTCATGTCTTTGCCAATGGGAAAGGAGAAGGATCCAACATAGAACTCATCCAAACAAACATAAGAGAAAGAAAATATACTATTATTTATTAATAATTAATAATTAATTTACTTATTAAAATACAATGTTTTTATGTATAAAAAACGTATATGTGCTTCTAAATCAAAACATGAAAGTGTATTCTAAAATTGTTTTAGGCTGCTTACATTTTGTCTTCTCAAATCCAATTATTAATGATGTGTAATGTGTCTATTTTAGTTGATTTATTATATTATATTATATTATATTTTTTAATTTATATTTTGGTGTATAGATTTATCAAAATACTATGGGAACAATAGGGATTTCTTTTTCGAAAACTACATGCTGATCTAGAAAGTTGTAATCATAGTTTTTGAATCTGATTAGACCGGTGAACCGGAAATGTCATCTATTGATCGAACTGGATGGTCGGATCGGTTTATACCGGTTTTTAGAATAAAATTAATATTAAATATTAATTTTCTTTAAAATATTAAAATAAATGCATATAATTTAACATAGAAAATCTAAAAAATATTCCTTAAAGATGAATTAAGATGTAAAAAATGAAATATATTGATAGCTTTTAAATCAATATCCAAATTAGAGTTCTAGATTAATTTCATCAAGAGAATGATATATATTTTCTGTATTACCCAAATCTTGTATATGAACATGATTACTAGCTTATGCAACACAACAATTCAAATGGTTATATTGAGTACAAATAAATCATATTATATCACATGTTTTCTAATCAACTAGTTCACATATCATCTAAAGATGATCCAATTTGATTCTTAAATCTAGGAGGGTCCAATGTATCATAAATCAAAGCTTTCTCAATGTCCTCATAATTAAGAAATGTTTCTTCTTCATCAATAATCCATCCATCAGTTGAATCAACATGTTCAACATCAATAAGATCATAGTCGTTATTTTTTAATGACTACCTTGAAAAACATAAATTAAACAAATGCACCGTACATTGCATAGAAAAATAATTACTTAGGTATATATCCATATTGCATAAATAAAAACTAACCTCTATTGTAGCTTAATATTGTAACGCACAAAACCAAATAAGATAATCTTGAATGCTCCAACTTGTTCCTTCTCTTTGTGTGAATATTATAAAAAAACTCATTGTTTAAGAAATACATTTATAAATGATATTAATTATTAAGACTATACTTCCAAATTCTCATTGTTGTGTATATCAATGATTATTGATCAATATTAAAAAAAGTAAAATAAGAATTACATAGCAAAATTTTAACCTTTGAGTTTGAATATAGAAAAAAATATGAAAAGTAGGTATGAAACCCTAACTTTATTTTATTAAATGTGTCAAAAAATTTCAGGCCCACCATATTTTAACCGTTTGTACCGGGTTAAACCGATTTATAGATGATGTGGCACGGTTTTGAAATTAAATAATAAATCAGATTGGATCGAATTGAATGTGTTACCGATTCAAAGTCGGATCGATCCAACCGAACGGTCTAGATCGATTTCAAAATCTATGTTGTAATGATTCATAATTACCGAAAGATATATCAGAAGTAATATTATATTCAAATAAAATATGAATGAGTTAAAACCCTTTTGGATATATTCCGTGATTCGGAGAGAAATCGGTGTGGAATTCCATGTGTTTTAGTGAAGATGAGTACTTTCCGTTTTGGGAATTTCCTAATTCCATCAGATTCGTTCATCACTTCTGGGTTTCTCAGTTATTACTGAAGATTTGATTCGAAATCATCTAATTCATTCCGATTCTGGATCGTCGTTAACCATAAATCATTTTTGGTTATGGGATTTGGATCTAGGGTCATCTGATCCAAATTTTCATTGAGGGATAATATATTATTAGTCCCAAATCCAAAAACTTTTTCTCGTGCCTCTGTAATAAGTAAATAATCCATGGGTTCCCCTGCTTTTTCTTTGATCTGTACTCTTCATTCAGTGGTTGCTATGACCTGTGGTTCCCTTATGATGTTCTATAGAGATGAAAGTGTTATTTTTAGCCATGGGAAAGATCACGCAAGCAAGCTAGTAGGATCGACTCCTCATGATCAGCTGTTAATTCAAACATCTGATTCATTTTCAGGGTTGCTTTTGTTTGCTATTGGTTTTATTTTGTTGATGGTGGCTTTTGTTAAGGATAGAGATTTTCATAGCTTCTTTGCTATAGGATGTATTGTTCTTCATATTACAATGGCTATATGGAGAATAAATATTGAGAGAAAAGTTGAAGCTTTGGGTCATGATTGGGTAAGGCTTGTTGTTGGGGATATTGTATTGGGGTTTTCTTGGGTATTTTTCTTGGTTTTTTCATGGAGTGAGAAGTATGATTGATGCTGCTGCTGATTATATGCAGTGAATCTTGTTCTTTTTTGCTTTGTGTTATGATGATTGTACTACTTTTGCGTGAATTTGATTCTTGGTTCGTTTTGTTATAATTTTCATGGGTTTTGCCTTGTTATTTGACATAATTAGCCATTGGTATATGTGGAGAGTTTTAGCTCCACAACTGCAAATTGTGACTCATGAAATCATACCTGGCGTAATTGTCGACTATTGGTATATCAATGTGGATTACTACCTCTATTATCAACTATTGGTATAGTACGAACGATTTACTACTATTGGTTTATGAATATTGAATGATATTGATATATTATACTAGAATATATATTTTTAATTAATATTTTAAATAATAAATGTGGATAAACTGAAAAACAACCTCTAATTTATCAGCCATCCCATTATAAATTATATAGAAATTAAAAATGGAAAACTAACAAATATTTTAAAATTGCTTAATTGATTGACTCTAAATAAACATGTTGTTTGATCCTAAAAAGTCGATTTTGATTTGTTCACTTCATTCATATTATACTACGAACGAAAAAACTTGTTCGAATGTCATTCATATTTCTAAAATTTTATTGGTGTTCATTTTTGGGTTCGTATTCATGTTCATCTGTGCTTGGATTTGATTGTTTTGTGTTCGAGTTTGTATTCGGATGCTTATGTAAAAATATTATAAAAATATTCGTGGCATATTCACATTCCTTCGAATATTTATTCGAGCTGATTTTGTTGTTCAGACAATGTTTTATATTTTAATTTAAACGAATAAATACAAATACAAACACAAACACAAACCAATGGAAAAACATGTTTACAAATTGTTCACAGTTCTTAACAATCCAAGTCCCAATTTTGGGAAGACATAAATAGGTTTATAAAAACTTGAGGGTAAAATAAGGTTATCACAAAGAATACACTCGTTAATTCTCAAACTGAATTTGGCTTTTCAATATTTCGTATTTATTTTAAGAAGGAATCATGATATATCAGTCAGTGATAACAAACACCTTCATCCAATATTCAGAAAATGAGGAACGAAAACCACATTGCAGCATGTTGTTGCATCAATATAACAAGAAAACGATAATGAAAGCATTTACCAGTGTCATTTTTCTGATCGTAAAACCACTAGAATTCGATATGATTACGGATTTGCATAATCACCAACAAGAACTCCTTGTGCATTACCTCCTTCTTTGTTAATGTTTTCATCCTTATTTTCATCATCAACCTTTCTAATTCTGATCTTGTACTTAGCCTCAAACTCAGACACCTCCATTTTCTTCTTTTGCAGTGCTTCATTCAGTCTACCAATCACTTCTTCTATCCCTTCCTTGTTTCTTTGCACAGCAGGTAAAACTTCTTTAATCGTCCTTTCAACAAGAACTCCACCGATCATACGGTAGCATTGTCTGGATGGATCTAGCGGTTTTATGGTATTGATTACCAGTGAATGCTCACTGATCTCCATTTCAAGTTCAGTTATCTTGGAATATATTTGGTTGATTTCACTTCTCAATGATGCGTAAATGCTCGCTACAGCCTGTTCGTTTGCTGGTTCATTGCTATCACCTTCAACTCTAGACATGATACTGATCTGCAAAAGAAAATCAATCAAAACATGTTTTGAAACCATGACCTGAAATAACAAATATTTACTTTCAACTTATGAGTACCACTTTTCATTACTCTCAAATATTTATATTGTCCACAACTTCCCAAAATGCTTCTACACAGTTTTTTCCACGCTTTTGGGGACATTATCGCTCTACGAGATTCAAAATTCAGCCGTAAAGTGACACAATTATTGAGCAACAACTAATCAATAATAAGTAGCACTGAAATAGAACAATATCTTTTCTAAGGCGCTTATGCGACGAGAAATCATAAATCCATTCACAAAATAAAGAATAATTTCATTACGGGTGATTTTTAAAATAAGATAAATTATCATTAGCAAAAAATATGAATAAACGCGCAAGAAATAGTTTGAGCACCGTCAGGAAGAAGCTGGAGCCGCAAAGAGAGGAGATCTGACAACGGAGTTTCAAGGGGGGGGGGNGGGGGGGGGGGGGAAGAAGGCGGAACCGCGACGATGGCTGGGATTCGGGAGTGGATTGGGAATAAAAAGGCCTTTGGACGATTAATAAAATATAGTAATTGGGCCAGATATACTAGGCGCCCGCCTTAATCAGCAACTAACTATACAAAACGTTCGGGATTTTAAAAATGAAATCATTTTTAAAACTAAATTTGCTTTATTCTAGATTTTTGAGACGTCAGAGAGACGGATGCGTAGAAATTAAGGGTTTCGGAAATGGAAACATAAATATTTACAGAATAAACTTTAAAGTACGGTAAAAAATATGTTAAAAAAATTAAGTATTTTAATCACTTTCCTAAAGTAAAATATTCGAAATAATGCAACACTAGTGTAATTAAAGGGAAAATGATATCCTTAGTTCTTTTATAATTTTAGCAAATCTAATACTATAATTTTATTTTGGTTAATTCAAAGTGATATGGTCTTTTTTTTGAGATAGCAACAATCACCGGATTATGATAACAATTTGTGTGTGATATATCCGATTTTTGATTTGTTGCATGTGAGAAAACTTTAGTAATTAAAGAAGCAAAGACAACATAAAGAATTTATCGTGGAAAACCCAAAAAATAAGATGCAAAAACCACCATATTTAAAGAGAATTACTCTTGATTGATTCATTAAGCGACTGTTAGGTAATATAATAGTGATAGGGGCTGAAAAGCGAAGAACATTGACGAGAATGATAAAAGGAACGAAGAACATCAACGGGACGAATCTAGAATCGATGATGCAACCTTTTTCCCAGCCATCAATCCCTTCTGGTTAAATAGACAAGGAACAACATTTATCTTCATAACCTCCAACAATGATATTGTAACATCTGGCAGTTATTTCCCTCCATTTTCAACTGACCTACTTGGCTAGACCGATCTATAGTGGAATGACGGAAATGTCACAGTGACCAATCCAACATTTAGCAGATTTAGCCACTTGATCTCCATGTCCGCTTGACCAAGTTGGGCCCGATCCAATTGGACTTTAATCTCAAAATAATCTGTTTGGCATGTTTTTTTACTTTGGGCTGACCTATCTACATGGGATGCAACCTTTATATGATACCCGGTCATATGGTTTCCATCACTAGGCTTGATATTGCCGGTGTTATTTAAGTAATTATGATGCACCCGGGGCTCGTTTGACGTGACTTAATGGTATTTTCGATGTTCTATTATATTTCTGGAGTAATGAGATTTCGGGGGATAGTCTCATAATTTGGGCATCCCGGGCCCACGTATGAGGATTCTAATGGCGTTTTGAGCAGTTTCGGATGATTTCGGTCGGGAATGATGCCAGGGGTAGTCTCATAATTTGGCACTCGGAGAGTTTGTTAGTGAGTTTATGCGATATTTTTTGCTATCTTATAAGTATTCGGAGATGAGGAACTCGTCAAGAGTATTTTCAGGTATTTTCTAGGCAATACGTGTGATAAGTGTTCGACCGAGAGGCATTTCAGAAAACCCGAGCATTATGATTCATATCTCGGTGAAATTGGGCGTTTCCGAGCAACTCGGCATTGGGCCAAATTGACTAAGACTAGGCTTTTGGACTCTAAGTTGATCTATTGAGCTAAGTTTCTTTATAAATATAAGACCTTAGACCACAGAAAAAGGTTCAGACTCTTGGCACGCATCCTAAGGCAATGTTTCGGGTGAACTTGCCCCGGGTCTCGCGTGTTTTTGTGCCTAGTCGCGAGTTTTTGTGCCTTCTCGCGAGTTTTTGTATCTAAAGTTGCGAGTTCTTGCTGACTCGCGACTTTTCGTCTTGTTTCGTGGGTTACAGAGTTTGTATCTTATTAGGCGGAGGATGACTCGCGAGTTGTTTACCATTCGCGAGATTTTGTACCTAGTAGTCGCGAGTTTTAGTCCATTCGCCAGTTATTGCTCCCCGAAGTCGCGAGATTTCTTCACCTAACCCCCCGATTCGCGAGTTTTTGTCACCTGGCCCCGTGACTCGTGAGTTTTCGTCACTTGGACCCCGTGACTCGCTACTTTTTGTCCATTCGCGATAACTTGCCAAAAATTCGAAAGTTCTTATCATCTTGGGCGCGACGGAATCGAATTGATTGTTTTCGGAACCGTTTTAATTCGGATTGTCGATATCTCTTGATTGTATTTGTACTCTTTGATTATCATAGTGAAAACCAAGGTAGAGCTTCGCTCTCCCGAGGACGTAAGCCTACACATTGTGGGTCCAACCTCGTACATCGCTCGTGTCCCCCACAATAATTGAACTTAAGATAATAACGAAAATTGTCTAATCTTAAACAAATACCACAAAATATTTTTAGACGAGATCAGTTTGGCGCTGTTCGTGGGGATCGAGACTTAGTCCCATTGAGAGCTCTTGTGCTGAGCTTGGATCATGTTATATATTGTGATGATCCGAAATGCTTAATATGAGAGTGCTGTAGATGAATAGATCGTGATAGAGTGCACCCTCATGCGATAGAAGAGTCCTCGGTAGTGGGAACATCTAACCAACACCCGCAGTGGGATTTCATCCGGAGGGGACTTATTATGAACACATTGCCTCGGTGTGTGCATGACATATCGAGTGAAGAAAGATTATCTGAGTGCATTGAAAGATTATCATATGACGTGAATATTCTGAAGACGTGCCAAAGAAGTCTAGAAAAGTCGAATTTTGGTACTACAAAAATTTCATTGGAGATTTCATTTCATGTCTACAATTACATGGTGATGTGATGGTGTCATATTTTCCAGGTCGGATATCGGTTGCATTTCGCTATTTCGATCCATTTATCGAAAAGGAGATTAGAGAGAGCATGTGAAGAGTTGGCCGTTTTGTGATATCTTGAGTAAATAAGGATTCATGTGTGAAGCAAGTTTTTCTGAGATTAAAGTGATGAAAGATAAAAGAGAATTAGATAAGCGGTTTATGTTTCAAAGAGAATACGAGGCGGCAAGGATATCTTAAAGAAATATTGTATAAGAGTTTGATGATCAAAACGGGTGGACTCAACCAAAAGCCCTCAGCCTCATTCGTCCTATGGGGAATTGATAGAGTCGAAGTTTTGAAGGATTAATTATAATGGGGAGCAGAATGATACTTGAATGGATACATTGGAGGTCAATATGGACATCGGTTATAAAAGAAGATGGGTATATGGCGAACATACCAGGGATATTCACATATCTCCGCTTGCGAGGGTAGTTATGCTTCACAGGAAGATCGGAGTATTAATGCCTAAGGATCTCCACAGTATCGAGGATCAACTGGTCCCCATGCCCATACATCGAATCTGGAGATCTATGTCAGTTTGATGAACTTCAATGATGTGAATATGTGTTTTTATTTTTGCAGGTTCTTTGAAAGAGCCTGTTCTCCGATGGTTCAATCAGTTGCCGAGGTTTTTATTATTTAATATGAGTATTCAAGTATCATTTATATTCGGCCTGTGCGCCTTTCAATAATTCGTCTACATCTTAGATCGCATGGCATAATGATTCTTCGGAGAGATTGTTGGGTTTTGTAACCCACATCATTAAATCCTTGGATTACTGTTAGTATGAAGGTCGAAGCGCTTTAGTTTATTTTGTCCGGTCACTCCCTACGCAATTCTTGAACAAGGATCCATCGAAGGAAATGGAAGAGATTGCCCTAAGATGTACCCAATATATTCGAGAAGATGAAGCAGTGTGTGATAATGAAGCCATGGAAATCTATACTTATGAGTCACATAACATTGTTGCAACTCGCGTGATTGATCGAATGTATCGCGGCCGAAAGCCAAGATGCAGACTTTTCCGGCATTCAATTACAAGCATATCTCACCATGATTGAACAGAAAAAAGGAGAATCCCTTATATTTTTCCCTCTATTATAAGCACCGACACCGGGGACTCATGAGTCCCAAATATTTTGTCATTTTTTCATCACAGTTTTGGACAAGTTACTAATGATTGTCGAAAATTGATGTCCGATGTTGATAGGTTTTTGGAGCATGGCTTGCTTGATGAGTTGATTACACGGTGAAAGGAATGCCTGAGACCGAGGCTGGGAAGGTAGGTTAGATTATTCAACCCGAGAACCCAGTGACTCTCTCTAAGACCGACTTACCATGACCTGAGGCAAGACGTCATGAGTATGAAAGAGCTTACTAAGTATGTGCTCAGTTTGTTTGGGGCCAGAGAATGTGTGAAAGCACGAAATTAATGACTCGGGATTTTCTAGTTTTAAGTTATTAGCAGAGTTTTCTGGTTATCGATTAGAAGAATACGAGATCGTGAAATATTAATCCTCTTTATGGACACCCATCAAGAAGCTATGTAGCTATCGTGTATGTTCTATACGTTATATCGATGACTTTGGTTGTTTAAGGTTCGAGATTCAGAGACTAACAGAGTTTAAAGCAGGTTCATGAATTATATATTTGTATAGATGCGATGCATGTCCAAGAATATTGAAAAGAGAATCTACATATTGAGAAATAGATGTGGAAGAATACGCCTTTTGGGAACTCATACGCCATCGAGAAATTATTATGACAAAAGAGGAAGCTAGTGTGGAAGAGAAAACATTCGTGATTGAAAAAATAATTATCGTGGTAAGAGAAGAAATTACAAATATGGATAGTGAAGAAATGGTTAAAATTACGAGATAGTTATCAACGAATAACCGTGGAATGCGTGAAGTTTCCATAGAGTAACAACATGAAATTCTGATGTACAATCTTGTTCTTGGATGACAGTCTCGACGACGGTCTTGTCTTCTCGTCATTTGAAGTGTATATTTATGTGTTGACATTCGTATTAAAAAATCAAGGCTTCCTTAATGGTTATACGAACTATCCAGGTCTTTTACCTATCATTCAAAGAGATTTGAGCATTTCGTGAAGTGATCGGGTCACCATGCTTTCCTTGTTGTTTGAAAAATTATACATGTCTTCATTGATTATTGCTCCTTATTTGGATCATGTGGGTTTGCATTAATGGACTAATATACAGTTAACATAATGACTGTTACAACGAAAACCAATGAAGAGTTTAGCAACCCTCAGAATTAAAGAGCGTTATTAAGCTTGAATTGTTGAAATTAAATCTATAATCAATGATCAAGTTATTGATAACACGGAGCCTATTTTGAAGAGGGCATCTAATTGTTTTTCTTAATCATTCGAAATAGTATTCATTTGGAATAGTCTTAATCTATCATGAAGGGTTCATCTATTCGATTTACTTCACTATCCATAATGGTTTTGGTGTGGAATGACATTCGTCAGGACGATCAGAAATTGGCTATTGACGGTTGCATAATCGTGTTTGGCAATGATGATTGATCTTTTCAAATACCTCTATGAAGCTATCAGTCATGACTTTATACTTGAATTAGTTAATGATATCTGAGAATTATGGTTGTTGGGTATTCAGAAGTATCAAACTATATCAAACTATGCTTATCGGAGTCTAATTGTCGATAACGAAAGAGATATCACATTGGTGCTATTTTATTGATATTCTGGAATGGTATTCGTCCGGTAATATACGATCATGAACCTGCCTTCTTAATTAATCTATGACATTTTTGGTTTAATGTCTGGAAATATACGGTTATGGAACACGTTGACCCTTTACTGCCTTCGAGCATATGTTTTTCAATGGTACTATAATCTCTAGCAAGTACATACAAGTTGGTCAAAGTTTTAATAATAAAGTTGTTGCTCCTGAAGGATCTATTTTTCTAAAAGCCACTTTGGTAGATTATTATAGATCGGGGACTTTATTGTTGTAATTCGTAGTGCTAAATCTTCATATCCTCCTATATAATGATATCTTTAGAAGAAGTGCCTTGAATCTAATTGGAGCTATCGAATATCTACCTCACATTGATGATGAAGTTTCATACTTTCTCGGAGATCAAAAAGATGAAGGGAAATCAAGAGTTGGCACACTCTAGTTATACCAAGTTCTAAAGCAGTAAGAATGTCTCCAGTGTGAAGATGTCCATTCGTATGGATTATCGGTAATTCATGTCTTTCTGTTCGAGTAATTCATTTATCTATTACCCTTGATATTGCTTACCAGTCTACCCTAGATAAATGACAACGGTGAAAGTTTCGATACTTAATCTAATGTAGACAATGAATATGGGAGTGGAAAATAAGAGAGGAATACTTAAGGGGGAGAAAAGTATAAGTGATTAGGAAGGAGGGGTCAAAATGCAATTAAGGAGGGTTAAAACACCTATAAATACATGTTAAAATGGCCCAATGATGGTCATTTAGCGTTGGACACGAAAAAGACCCGGGAAGAAGCAAATTCACCGTGGTTTTTGGCTAAGGTATAATTCACCGCGGAAATTAACGAATTCACCGCAGATTTGCGAAACGCAATTCATCGCGGAAAATTAACGAGCAAATTCGTCTCGGAAAATGGTATGGGATGTGAATTTACCGCGGTTTTGTGAAGAGGCAATTCATCGCGGAAAATTCTAGCCACAAGATTCATCGTTGATTTTGGGGTAAGGTGAATTCACCGGTGAAATGTGATGTTAGGTAATTCATCACAGATTTCCTTGCATAGACGTAATTCACCGTGGATTTAGAGGAAAAAGAGGAAGTTCGTCACAAACCGATGTGGAACGGATAGAAAGTGAGTATCGTGGACGTACGATACAGTAACGGGTAACGAACCAACGTAATAAAGATATATGTTAATGTAGGGGAGTTTAATAAGATGGTTCATGAATACATGAGGGACAAAAGAAGATATCGAGTATCGAATTTATCAGGTAAGTGGAGTTAAAACAATGTAGTAAGGGAATGTTCTAACGTGAGGATCGTGGACGATTAGTAATAAGGAGGGAAGGTAAAGGATATGAAAAGAGAGTGATGAAAGGTAAAAAACTCGGGGTGCGGAAGGATGGACCGTACGACCGAACCCGGCATCGTGCCTGGTACACGATTCACCAAAGGAAGGACATGTCTGATGAATGAACGATAAGTTCCAAAGATGGAAAGATACATACGAAATGGGCTGAACGGACCCGGATGAGAAAAGAGGTAGCGCCTGAGTACTCATTCGGAGAAGGGACACATACGGCCCGTCGAGTCAGCTAACAGCTAACGGTTGGCTTGAGGGGGACATGTACCGAGCATGTTACACTCGACCATGGAATGATAATGAAATGAAAGTATAAAGGAGAATGAATGAAATGTAAAAAGGAAGTAAAGTAGGATTTATTTAAAAGTCGTGTTATTTTATGTTTTATCCAGAGAAATAAAACGAAGTGTAGAGAGTGTGAAGTTTCCTTTAATATATTGTGACCGCTTTACATATTTGGTAGGTGACGAGAACGGGATGTGAGGAGGGGCATGGGAAGAAGGTCATTGGTTGTCTGGGGCTAGAGTCCGGTCTTTTGAACTCCTTTAAGTTTTTCGTTGTTTAACTTGACTATGTTTGGTTGTTTCGAACTATGATTTGGAAATTTCAGTTTCTTTTAGAATGTTTTTATTGTTCGGCTAGTCCGGTTTTAGGGTCGTTACAGAGACCCTGTGAGAATGATCTCAGGTACAAGTTTATACCCTGAGAAAATGTGCAAGGGAATGGCGGGCGCTTTATGAGGCATTATGAGAATATAATGATCTCCGGTGCAAGTTTATACCCAGAGAGAGTGTGCAAATTAATTGCGGGTGCTTTGTGAGGCCCTGTAAGAAGGAAATGATCTCGGGCGCAAGTTTAGACGTAAGAATAAGAATGTGTGATTGAATAGGGGCGCTTAGCGAAGCCCAGGATTAGTGGGTGATTGTTGAAACCCAAGAATGTGTGAGTGAATTGGGGCGCTTAGTGATGCATGAGTATAATGGGTGCTTGTTGAGACCCAAGTGAGTGATGAATTGGAACGCTCAATGAGGCTAGAGATTACTTGGTACTCGAAAGATCCGTGTGTGGATGTGATATCGAATGCTGGTTGTGTTCCGTGGCAGATATTCTTGTTTATGGCAAAAGTGATCGAATAATGGTTTTATGACATAAATTCTCCTGATGCATTCGATCAAGAAAGCTCGTTTATAGCTTGCCATCCTTAATTATGGTCAAGAGATTTGATGAATTGCCTTATGGCATAAATTTCACAAAATCACATGTATGATCAAATATCCTTAGTTGCGATAGAAGTGGCCGAACGATTACCTAACGACAAGGAATACCGTGTTATTTATGATCATGAGAAGAATATTTATTATCGGAGAAATTATGAAGTTAAGTTATGACATAACTTGTTAATTTACCATTTCTTGAGGGATCTTACAAATTGTTGAGGAATTTTTTTAACGATCGAGTATTTTCATTTGTGATTAAAATGGCCAAGCGATAGTCTTATGGCATCAATTATGATATTAGTGAAATTGTAAAGCGATCTCCCTATAAAAGGGATCATTGTCTGAGAAATTTTTCGTTTGGCTTAATCATCTGCCTATGGATTTATTTGTCGATGGATCGTGTTTATTGATTTCATCCGGATAAACGATCAAGATGGCCAAATATTAGACTTATGCTATGAGTTCAACTAAATTCTATTA
Source organism: Utricularia reniformis (assembly GCA_009725065.1). NCBI lineage: Eukaryota > Viridiplantae > Streptophyta > Magnoliopsida > Lamiales > Lentibulariaceae > Utricularia > Utricularia reniformis. Next base: position 208,441 of record RWGZ01000299.1, on the reverse strand, counting down.
CGACTGAGGACTCTTTTTTATGACTAAAGTGATCGAATGAGTGGCCGACATTAGAGAATATTTTATCAGAGAACCCTATTCGTTATATAAAGATAATTTATGGCATTGATATTTGCCTATTTGATGATTAGGAAATTTTATTGATGATATCTTATGACAAGATTGCTTGCTTACTGATGAATAGCAACTTTATAGACAGTCGAAAATTCTCGAGAAAGATTGTAAAGCGGCAAACAAAGTGGAGTCATTTTCGACAGTAAGAAAGGAAATACATTTGAATCATCCATGTCACACAATAGTCATTTGTTAAGCTGGTAAAACCACCTCACATGAAGAGATATCTTTGTCATGTAACTCAAGCAACGTTGTGTCGCTTGCTCATTCTCCGGAGGATAGATGGAGGAGTCAAAGAAATAGAAGTAAGTTATTGTTGGGAGTTTGGTTAGGTAAGCCATGAATATGCTGAATCTTTATTAAGTGGATTAGTGTGTATTTTTATCAAGTAATTGTCTCGTGAGCATCTCGCAATTCTGGTTTACGCTTGAAAGAACCAAGAAAGTTGCCTGGACGTATTAGGAAACCTCGTTCCCTTAAACACGGTTGCGGCACTCAATGGTAATTCTCTTATTTATAGTAAGAAAACCTATGTTACGATCTAAGGAATCACTGAGCAATCTTATAGCATTTACTATCGTCTTATTTAAGATCAGAGATTCCTACCTAGGATTCGTATGAAAGTGATCAAGTAATTATCTCTGAAAGGTTTAGATCCTTTTGACATATGGTGGAATGACTATAAGTATTTTATGGATGTCTCGGGTTCATTATTTATGATTGAAGGATCAGCACGCTGTCGTGTAACATGTATGTCGTTACTTATGACCATAAGATCCAGAGAATTATTTTATGCATTACATAGATTGTCCTATTTACAATCAGAGATGTCATAAAGTCGTTTTATGAATGACATTGATTTTCTTATTGGAAATAATCCGAATATAACAACAACGATCGAGCTTGATCAAGTTGCGAGATTTTATAAGAGAATGAACGAAGTAAAGGTAAATCTTAATTTCACAAATAAAGACAAGCAGTTTCAAAGAAAACTGGGGACTTACTTTATCCAAGGAAACATAGGAGGAATCAAAATTGAAGAGATGAAAATATAACGATTATTGGCTTTTTTATGAGGCAATTTTACGTTCTTGCCCTAGTTTTATGTTGTTTCCTATATGATTCCCAGTCATGGCTCTCGTTGTTTGTAATAGCCAGGAAAAAGGTATGTTAGAATAACGGGAGAAAATATAGTGGTAAGGTCTAAATGAGGAATAACGAGAGATACAGAATGAAAGGATGTAAAAGCAAACGAAAAGATAGAAAAATGAGGTAAAAGATAAAGGATGGGTCAAAATAAAAAGAATGAGGGGTTAAAATGCAATTCAGGAAAGTTAAAATGTCTATAAATAGGGGTGGAAAGGCCCAAAATCAAGTCATTTATCACTTAGGCACGGAAAACCCACGAAAAACCCAAAAACACGAATTTATCGCGGATTTTCAGCAACCACAATTCTCGCGGATTTTTGAGAGAGCAATTTTATCGTGGAAAAAAATCGTCAATGAAAGTTTATCGTGGAAAAACCTAAACCCCAAATTGTCTCGGAAAACCACAAACCCCAAATTATCACGGATTTTCCAAAAGCAGCAAGTTATCGCGGATTTTACCCTAAACCTCATTTTTATCGCGGATTTTACCCTAGCTCTTTTTTATCACGGATTTAAAGAATAGAGTAGTTTATTGCGGAAACATCAAACGAGGGAGTTTTCGTCACGCTTCAACATCGGATCGTGAGACGGAAATGATACGTAGGGTCTACGGTAACCACATAGTTCATAATAAGATAATAACATCGAAATCGAGTACTAAGATATGTTACAAAATGCAGGGAAGCACGAAGGGATTATAACAAGTGAAAGCAACAGGTAAGCGGAGTGAACACAATATAGTAAGGGAGGGTTCCGATGTAGGGACACGGGAATGGCTAATAAGAAGGAAAGAAAAAGACACGAATGAATGAGACAAATGATAATAAGACTCGGGGTGAGGGAGGATAGACCGTACGACCGAACCCCGCATCGTGCTTAGACACGATTCGTCACAGGAAGGGCATGCCTGATGAAGGGAACGATAAGTTCCAGAATGGAAAGATATGTACGAAAGGGCATAACGGATCTGGGCGAGAAAAGGGGTAGCGCCTAAGTACTCACTCGGGGAAGGGAAGCATACGGCCCGTCGAGTCAACCAACAACTAACGGTTGGCTTGGGCGAGACATATACCGAGCATGTTACACTCGGCAACAGTAAAGTTAAAAAAAGATGAGGGGAGGGGGAAAGAATAATAAGGGTAAAGAAACAAGAAGACTAAAATAAATATACGATTAAAAGAAACGACTTACTTGTGTGTGTATGTTTTATTTAAGAAATGGAAGGACAAATATAGTATGTGTGAAATTTCCTTTAATAGATTGTGACTGCTTTACAGATTTTGTAGGTGACGCGGATGAGGTATGAGAAGGGCAAGGGAAGGAGGTCGTCGGTTGTCCGGTGATAGAGTCCGGTCTTTTGAGAATACTCTAAATAATGTCGCTTGACTTTAATGCTTTTGAATTATGTTTTAGTTTACGCTTGAACGTTTCGTTTTTATTTAGTACGTTTTTACCAAATCAGCTAGGCCCAAATTAGGGTCGTTACAAATGGTATCAGAGCATAACATCGCTACCAAATCGGTAGTGGTGCGGTCCTACGTAGAAAGGTCTAGGAAATTCATAGGAGAACAACCGACCAGAGGAAGGGATGGACATAGAATGTAGCATATAGCATGAGTAGGTATAGACATAACGAAAGCTTAATGTAGAGATGGCTCCTAGAACGAGAGCGAATGGAAACCGAGAGGAGGATAGCAATGCATCAGAACTGGCACTGGCGACAAGAACCCCTATTGCGGATTCATCGACGCCCCTCACATTTAACCACGAGAGTTTCAGGGACCTGTTCCAAATTATAGCAAGTTCCCTCGTTAACGCATAAAAAATGTTAAATTAATTTTATTTTTTTAATGAGCAAATTAATTGTTAGAATTGAGTATTAATTCGGGATAACCCATATTCAAAGTCTACCTACTCAAAATGAGCAAATTAATGGTTAGATTTGAGTATTTTTAGCTACATGCATATTTTTGCATTAATTGGGGTTAACCTAATCAGTATAATCTAATTGATTGATTTGTTTCCTATAACAAAAAATATTGAGTTAATTAGTATTTAAGGATGAAATGGTGTAATGTATTACACGATTTGCAATAGTTGAGTGTATTTGCTTGCATTATTAACAAACTCTAGGTGGCGTGCCCCTATATGATTTGTTTATATTTTAAATTTATCTATCTTCATAGTGTTGGTTAGATTTATATTTGTATATTATTTTAATACTACTATATAAATGGGGGAGTGTCACTTGTTTCCAAACAACGAAATCTTTGGATACAAAAAACATGGCTTCTGGAAACGGTGCTACATTGATCGGATGCAATCAAAATTGTCTAATCTCATAATCGAGCAAAGTCAACAAAAAACTGGTTCGATTCTGGTAAATACTAAAAACCAGTTAAAATCAGTTCGACCAACTAAAATTGGGCATATTGTGCTAAGATTTTGACCTTATGAAACTAAATTTTGTTCAATATTTAATAAAAATATGTGGAAGTTCATAATTTTGATTCATATTAAATTAATGATAAATTATGGTTTTAAATTTATTTTATTATTAAATAATATATTAATATTGTAAATATATATTTTTTATTGAATCCGTTTGAACCAATACGATCATCAAATTCGACTAATAAAAGAGATTACTCGTTCATAGATCAAATGAGTTTAAAAAACTATGGGTTTGAGCATTTTTTATACATAAATAAAACAAAAATAGAGAGATATAATGGTTGTAAAAGGATACAAAAAATGGAATAATACTATATTATAAATTAAACGTAAAAGAATCAAGATGAGTTGTTTGGATACAATCCATCAAAACGAGATCCCATCATCATCATCACCTTAAACTCATCAAAAGTGATGACTCCGTTACCATCTGAATCCACACCACTAATCATCTTTCTACACTCAGCTAATGTGCATTCTTCCCCCAAACTCTGCAAAACTTCCTGCAATTCTTGTGCAGAGATAGACCCATCTTTATCAATATCAAACACCTGGAAGGCATCTTTCAGATCTTCAACTACCTCATCATAATCGATGTCTTTCGTATTGAGTTCAATGAATTCCTTTAGATCGATGAATCCATCGTTGTCGGAATCGACTTCTTTGATCATAGATTGGAGTTCTTCCTCCGGTGTTACCTGACCCAGGCTTCCGAAAATTGCCCCTAATTCGGATGCTGAAATCTTCCCATCGCCATTGATGTCAAATTTCTTGAAAACTTGTTCCAATTCCTCCTCAATCTGAGCACGAGAATTCAGAGAAGGCGATCGGGAAATCACGATCGATCGGCGGGAGGACGCCGACTTGATTACAAAAGGCTGTTTACCTTCCGATTAAACAATTCCTTCAGCCCCATTTGCGGTGCAGTTTCGGCAAAGATGTGCATGGGAGATTGTGTTCCCTTTTAATAATATATTAATAGAAAAAAATTATTATTTTCATGGATTGGGAATTCTTTATTCATCCTATTTTGGTGAAATAGATTTCCTTCCACTCATATCCATACAAAATTCATTCTGTTAATGCACTGCTTATGACAGCCGGTCAAGATCGGTTATCTAAATAAGTGTGAAAGAGAAGGTGGTGTTAGTATGTCCGATCGACCATCCGATTACCGATCGGACGAAGGAATCAGTCGATCGGTATCATATGAAGCGAGGCAGGATTGACAACGAATTGATATGATCGGAAAGACGGGTATACGATTGACATCTTCAGGAGAAAGTGTCAACAAAAGCTGCGCCATTACTCCAGGCGGCGGTGTGCGGCTTCGGCGTGGCCGAAAGTCTCATAAATCAACTCGAGGCGGCTGTGATGTGATTAAAGAAGATTGTGATTAGATAATGTACAATTAAAATATGTAGGATATCTCTATAAAATATGTAGGATGCCCGTGGAGAGATATTAATTCTAAGCTTTTAGTGAATTCAACCTGGGTTTGGTTCCCTGTGGGTTTTCCTCCCGGTTCTCGGGTTTCCCACGTATAATTGCTTGTTTTCCTTTCATTATAGCAATCGAATACCAGCAGTATCCTCACTTAATTCATAAAACATTGCAGAGTAGATTTTTACTCTTAACATTTATCGCCATCCGTGGGGACTGATCTGGTAAGCCTACTCAGAAGCTTTGCCTGCTAGTCTTTGTTTTATGGAAAACCTAGAATCTGTGGAGGGGATGGAAGCTCACCAGCAGTAGTCGCATAACAGCATCACGGGAAGAGAGGTAATAACTATCGATCCTCAATCCCTGCGAAAAATGGTAGAGGAAATGGTGGGGGACCTCCGACAGTCGATCCTAGCGTTAGGGCAGAAATCTGTTGTCCAGCCGCAGATAAAGAACACTCAAAGCTTGAACCCACCAGAAGCATGTCAGTAAGACGACCAACACGGAAACCCAAGCTCAGACGAGGAGGAAATTGTCGGCCGGCAGCCCCAGAATGAGGTTTCTCGACTAGGTGTAGATCGAGACCAAGCTCGCTTTGACGAATTGGTGGCAGAGCTGGACGCAATCAAAAGCGACGACCGGGGCTAGACACCAATCGTCGACCAGCTTTTTTCCATGATGCAATGAGTCAACCTATCAAGAGAGATGTCGGCAAAGACTTTTTACTAGATTTGGAGGATGTCTATCGTGACCCTTGCTCGGACAAAGGGGTTTCCACCCTGCTTCAGATGCGTCTACATCCGTTCTCGGAACACATAATGAGAGTTGTGTCCGAATGTTCGTTCAGAGCACCAGATGGGATACCTACATTCAGCGGGTCTGGAGATCCCTTGGATCATTTATCAGACTTTGAATCGAGGATGGGGACAGTTCGTGGAAGTGACGCGGTCCGATGTAAGCTGTTTGCTGCTAGCCTACAGAAAGACACTAAATCTTGGTTAAAAAATCTTCCTTCATGATCCATTCGTTCTTTTGAAGATTTTGCCATATTATTCACACAACAATTTGCTCCCAATGTGGGTCTCTTAAGGAGCAAAGCCGAACTTTACTCCTTAAGATATATTCCGGGAAAAATCACGTTGAGACAGTTCATTGAGAAATTCAATCATGTGGCAAGATGAATCAAAATGGATCACAAGGAAAAATTGGACATGCTTCAACAGGTTCTTGGGCCATGTGGATTCTCTACCAGCCTCATCAAGAATCCACTTATTTCCTTGGGGTAACTTACTCAGATCAACAAATACATCAAGGTAGAAGAAACTATGGTGACTCTTCATGGTAAGAAGGAGCCTGTTTTTACGAAGCTTGTGGATAAAGAAATCCATCCCTCGGATAAGAGATGGAGGGAAGTGAATTCGTGCCAAACCCAGGGCACGGATACTATGAATCAAAGGGTATACTGCGAGTTACATAAATATGCTGATTGCTCAAAAACTAAATGTAATGTTTTGGGAAACCGCATCAAAGAATTGGTAAAAGAGGGGGTGCTGGAGTACAAGAAGGGTAAAACCCATGAGAAGGAATCCGGTACGAATAGAGGTGACAGGGATTATGATCATCGCTACGCACCTCACCAGATGAAAGACGAACAGAATCACCGATTGCGACAAAACCATCAAGGGCAGCGAAGGAACGGAAGACGTGGCGACCGAGGTGGGAGACACTGGAAGGATCGGCGGAATGATCGATACGTCAACGATCGACGATCCCCTACCCGTTCTCCCGCCACCACCAACGAACCCGCCAACTGAAAGGGTTATTCCAGGAAATGTCAATTTGGTGCACAATGAAATGATGTACTCATAAATTTTTGTGATCTCTTGTGGGGATCGCTGGGATGTAACCAAGAAGGAGAGGAAGCGCTATGCTAGGGAAATATTGAATTCGTCAGAAGTCATGTCGATCAAAGAGGGTCGGAAACTGCCGAAGATAGATATAACGTTCGACGATAATGACAAGGAAGGTATTTACGAATCTCAGAATGATCCTATTGTTATTAGTGATGTCATTGCCAATCGCAGGGTACACCGGATTTTGGTCGATCAGGGGAGCTCTTGTAATATAATCTCTAAAGGAGTGATCGACTCCATGGGTATTAGCGTGACCGACCTACAAATCATAACAATGACACTATGGTCCTTTGACCAACGAATCCGTCACCCCCCTCGGAAAAATCATTTTGCCAACCACGATCGGATTGGGGGAAAAATCACGAATGGAAATGTTGGAATATGTGGACATGGACATTGATATGGCATACAATGTAATCATGGGACGACCGGGGCTTAATGCATTTGAAGCCGTGCCTTTGACAGTTCATTTCAAGCTCAAATTTCCAACCACGGCCAGGATTGCAACCATAAATGTCGATCAAGCAACCTCACGATCCTGCTATGTTTCGGCTTGTTGATCTAGAGTCCATGTTGTTGAAGATATACTGGAGCCAAGAAGGGCCATGGAACCAGGGGAGTATAAAGTCGTGAAACTTATCCCTGGAGATTGCGAAAAGACTACTCGAATCGGTATGGATCTTATTCCGTGTTTTGAGATTGAGCTAATCAAACTATTACAGGATAATGCTGAGATTTTCATTTGGAGCCTGATGAATTTGTGTGGCATAGACAGAATAGTGATGGAACACCATATCAATACCCATCCAGTGCACGACCAGTAAGATAGAAATTGCATCGTTTTTCAAATCAGGTTGTGGAGATTATCGGAGAGGAAACCTCAAAATTAGTAGTTGTTGGATACGTGAAAGAGATAAAATATTCATAGTGGGTGGCCAACCCGGTTGTGGTACCAAAAGCAGGAGGAAAATGGCGAATGTGCGTCGATTACAAGGGGTTGAACAAATTTTGTGAATCTAATCCTTATCCCCTTCCGCACATTGACAAGTTAGTTGATGTTGTTGCTGGAAGCACTATGATGAGCACCATGGATGTATACTCTGGGTATCACCAGATTTTCCTTGTTAAGGAGGATCATAAAAAATCTTCGTTTGTGGCGCCAAGTGGTGTCTTTTGCTACACTGCGATGCTGTTCGGGTTAAAAAACGATGGGGCTACCTACCAGGGTTAAGTTAATTTAATTTTCAAAGATTTGATAGGAAAGTAAATGGAGGTGTATGTGGATAATATGATTGTTAAGTCGATGAATGATGAAGACCATATTTCCTATTTGTTGAAGTGTTTCGAAGTATGTCGAACATACCGTTTGAAGCGCAATCCTGCTAAATGATGCTTCGACATTCAAAGCGGAAAGTTTCTGGGGCACTATGTCTCTGAAAGAGGAATCGAGACAAACCCAGAAAAAACGAAAGCTATCATTGACATGCTCCCACCCAGAACGAAAAAGGAGTTTCAGAGCTTGACGGGTCGATTGGCTGCCCTAAATCGATTTATTTCCAGATCTGTAGATCGGGCCTTGCCCTTCTTCAAAGTCCTCCGACAGGGTAACAAGCTTGAATGGGATGAAGAATGTAATCGTTCGACGACTTAAAGATATATCTATCGAATCCACCCCTTCTAGTGAGCCCGACTAGCGACTAGCTCTTGGGCCTTTATCTGGCAATCTCGATCGTCGCAGTGAGCGCCGCTTTAGTGACGATCGGTGAGGGAATAAATCAACCCGTATACTATGTTAGCCACACATTTCTTCCAGCGGAGACAAGTACACGAATATTGAAAAATTTGTTTTGGCATTAAAAAAAGCTTTGGTCAAGCTGAAGCATTATTTCGAGGGCCGTTGCATTCAAGTTTTTACAGATAAACCTTTCGAAGTTGTTTGGTCTAATTTAGATACGACATCAAGATTGTCAAAATGGACCATTCAACTTAGTGCGATGAACCTGGAATTTGTGCCCCGAAGGGCCATAAAAGCCCAAGTTTTGGCAGATTTTGTGGTAGAAATGACACGGTCCGCGGTGGTTACCGAGCAAATGATGTATGGGACATGTTTGTCGATGGGTCTACGCAAGGAGGAGTTGGACCTGGGATTCGTTTGGTTACTTCTCGAGGAGAGCACATTAACGCGGCAGTGAAGTTTTCTTTTCTCGGTTCTAATAATGCGGCAGAATACAAGGCATTGATTGCGGGAATTTGGCTTGCTTTGGATATTGGGGTAATGCATATCCGTGGGTTTACAGATTTTAAATTGGTCGTTGAACAGTTTGCAGGAACCTTTGAGACACATGAGCCTGGTATGCAGCAATATAAAGAAGAGGTGGTCAAGATTTTGAAATCTTTAAAATCATTTGTGTTGTCACATGTGCCTAGGGAGGAAAATCGTGAGGCTGATGCGTTGGCACGCCTAGCAGCAAGTTCACTAGGTTTATAGGATGGGACCATACATGTGTTTATGAATTCGAAGCCGACAATCGACTTGGCAAATATGGCACGGTCGACTGATCCTGGAAGTGTCGATGAGCAATTAGTCGGGAACATTGATGCTGAGCAGATTCCAGCTTGGATGCAATCGCTGGTGGATTATCTGACGACCGGTGTTCTCCCTGAAGAAGGAAAAGAGCGACGACGATTGGAATCGATGGCACGGAGGTTTGTCATTAAAGACGAGATCTTGTACAAAAATTCTTTTGACGAACCGTTATTGAGGTGTCTTCGTCTCTTAGAAACATGATCGGCACTTAGCGAAGTACATTAGGGAATATGCGGAAATCATTCAGGAGCAATATCATTGGTCCAAAAAGTCAGACGATTGAGTTTCTTTTGTTCCACCATGGTGGCCGATGCAAAGGATTTCCTTAAAAAGTGTCAACCATGTCAATATCATGCTAATTGTCATAAACAACCAGGCTCGGAGTTGAATGCCACCTCACTCCCTTGTCCTTTCGATAGATGGAGAATCGATATTTTGGGACCATTTCCTCGATCAATAAATCATAGAAAGTTCTGTATAGTTGCTGTGGAATATTTTTCCAAATGGGTTGAAGCTGAACCTGTTTCATCAATTACAGAAGATGCTGTTAAAAAGTTTCTATGGAAAAATGCTATTTCACGTTTTGGAGCGCCGCGGATGTTGGTGTCAGATAACGACACACAGTTTACGGGAAAAAAGGTTCAGGATATATGCATTGAGCTTGGAATCTAACAAATGTTTTCCTCTGTTTCGCATCCTAAGACCAACGGCCTGACGGGGGTATCCAACCGTGCAATCGTTAAAGCCATAAAGAGGAAGCTGGAGGATATCGGAGGCATTTGGCCCGATCGGATGCAAGAGTTACTGTGGGCATATTGAACATGTCCAACCCATACCACTAGTGAGACTCCTTTTTCATTGGTTTACGGATCGGAAGCCTTAGTACCGGTAGAAAATATTTTGAAAACACAAAGGGTGGTCATGTACTCAGAAGAAGAAAACGCCGAATTGAAGAAGATGGATTTGGATTTAATTGAGAAAAAACGAGAAGATATCTACGATCGACTGTTAAGGTATCGCCGCACCATGGAAAAATGTTATAATAAAAAGGTGAATCCCCGATCGTTTTTTAAAGGAGACTTGGTTCTGTGAAGTGTGGAAGCACAGAAAAATCTTGGCAAACTTGATCGTCAATGGGAAGGTCCTTATAGGGTTAAGGACGTGTTGTTTGGAGGGGCTTATAGATCGGAAACATTGGATGGCGATGAATTCCCATGATCCAGGAATATTGATAATCTCCGAATTTATTATCTACAGTTAGGGTAACATTTTCTACTGCTTCTGGCGCTTGTGATGAAACTCTATAACTTTCCAAGTTATTTAAATTAAAACGCTATTAGCATGTATTTATTGCCCATAATATTCAAATGTGTCGACTCACAACACATGAATTGTTATGCCTTTAGAGTCGAACGTCCCTTCTCAGGAGACCTCTTCGGCTATAATTGTGTCGAACGTCCTTTCACAGGAGATCTCTTCGTCTATAATCGTGTCAAACGTCCCCTCTCAGGAGACCTCTTCGGTTATAATATTGTTGAACGTCCCTTCTCAAGAGACCTCTTCGGCTATAATCGTGTCGAACGTCCTTGCAGAGGAGATCTTTTCGGCTATAATCGTGTTGATCGTTCCTTCTCAGGAGACATCATCGGCTATAATCGCATGGAGCGATCCTTCCTAGGAATCCTCCTCCGCAATGATTACGTCGAATATTCCTTCTCAGGAATACTTTTGGCTGTAAGAATGTTTCCTTCTCAGTAGCTTTTTCGGCTATAATTGTGTCGATCACCCCTACTAAGGAAACAGCCTTCGCTTTAATTTTTTCGAATGATCATTCTCAAGAATCCTCTTCTAAAATTTGGCCAACTTTTCTATATTTAGGAGACTACTTATTCTGTTTGAGTCAAACGCTCTTGAACATGAGACCTATTTGGCAAAACTTCATATTTTATCTTAAAATGTGAAATCTCTTATATGGATACATACAAAAGTTACGTTTTCGTCGAATTAATCCATCCGATTGATAAACATGGTAATGTTCTTAACGAGTGGGAATTAGAGATGGCACACATGTGCTATGGAATAGACATATGTACCAGGGGCCACCTTGGTAAATTGCCCGCTGCGTTGCTGTTTGCATCTCATGGTTTAAATGTGATGGCAAATCGGATGATCGATCGACAATACGAACAACACTTGGGCAGGATTCTGGAATGCTGGATGGAATGGTTGTGGATCGGTATTAAAGCAGTAGGATAACGATTGACAATTGAAATTATTATTATTAAAGAAATTACAAAACAACATTAAGGAAGATGAGGAGCTAAATGTTAAGGCCCCTAGACCATCTAGAACAAGATTATCCAACTGCTCGACATGAGGATGAAATTCTTCATCTAGATCGTCCGGCTCAATGGGGATTAAAGTTCCCATCAAAAGTAAGGGGATCCACAAGCTCCCATTCCTCGGAGTTAGGGTTAAGTTCAAAGATGTTGACGATTTGTTGCTTTATTATCATCTTTTGCTCCTCCACCAATCAGAGTGAGTAAGTCGTTGCCAAGGTTTTGAATGTTGGCGAGAACACGAACCGATCCAGAAATGATGACCTGTCTTCTTTGTGTTTGTCGATCGTTTGTTCAAGAGCGGACATACGACCTTCATAATAGGAGCACTACATGTTAATATCTTGAAGAGTGCCATCGGCAGAGTTTAGAAAATGTGAACCTTATCTTTTTGGACCATTAGACTGTGGCGATTTCATCCTCAGCATATTTAAGTGCGTTTTTGATTCCTCCAGCTTAACTTCAAAGAGGTCGTGCTCGACTTCAGCCTTGACTCTCTTTTTCATTTATGTTTGGATCTCTTTGGCTGAACGAGATAATTCCTTGGTGACCACATCCACTATGTTCCTCAAAGTGTTGTTTTATTCCAGAATGTGATGGAGTTCTTGAGCTTGAGGTCTTGTTTCGGCTAGCTCCCCCTATAGCCTAGCAATTTCGTTTCGTTCTTCTGCAGCTTGATCATTTGTCTTAGAAAGTTTCTTCCGCGGAAGTGAGACCACCTTTAAAGAGTGTGTTGTCTTATAATACAGAGACAACATTTCATTTGATGTCTGCGATGGTCGACAAATGGTTTGATCAACAATAATCATTATGGAACATTTAAATAAAGTTATTTAAAATACCTCACTAAGGGCTATCACCGCTTTACCAAGTGAAATAGGTGGGTCGGTCGACAGTGTGCCGACCGCCATCATCTTGTCAATGTGAGTTCTTACGAGCATCCCCACAGCCAAAGAAACGGTTGGACGTTTCATAGCGTCACTGCTGACCGGTGGTGGAAGAATGAAGTTATCCTCCAACTTTTTGCTTTGACATTCAACAAATCATGAAGGAAAACTCTGGCTTTCAGATGACGATCTGGCTTTCGAAGGCGATGCACCTTCGTTAGTCATCCGAGTTTGGACTGGATGAGGCGGAAGGTCGGTCATTGGGGTTGTTTGCGACCTTGTAGGAGATTCCCTCGGATAGTCGATCAGTTGGACTTGCTTAGCCTGAAGGAATCATTGAAGAGTAAGCGACGTTCAACAGTCCAACCTGCAATCCTAAAACAACTTTCAAGTGTTAGATAGTCAAAAAATTGGTTTACCCTTTCACGAGAGATTCCATCGGAATAGCGACGATCGACAAAGGGTTGGGTGTTGACTATTCGACGTCATCAGCCGATTGTGATGCTTCTTCCGCTTCTGAAGCATCCTTTCCCGCAGTTATTTTGAGACACGATGAAGGGGAAGATGGTGATGGAGATTTCCTTTTAGATGCGGAAACCTACGAACAAATGGAAAATATGAGACAAAGGTGGGATGTTGAATGAGCAAAAGTATGATTTCCTTCGCCTTTTGGCCTTTCTCTGCAATCCTTTGGCGATCATCTCTTGTTTCCTTTTCAGTTTCCCTCCAGAAGAAAGTTTAGAGGAGGAAGCTGAAATGTGGAGTAAAAAATGCAGCAGTTATGGTTGAAAAGAAGGGAAAAACTGCAAAATATAAGCTTACGTTCTTCGGGAGGAGATGATGGTTGAGCCCAGGGTGGATCGATGTGATCGCTCATCGATCGACCTGTTATGCGCAGACGGGAAAGATTATCCTCTGCACATAATACTTTCCAGTTAAGACGATCGTCTTTTCTGGAAAGTTTTCCATAAGAGCAGGCAAATTCTTTAGCTGATTAGTTAGAATCGTTTCTTCACCGTCGACCATGAATTTGCCTATAGCAGACGATACTTGGAGAGGGAATTCAATGTTATCATCTTGAATCCCGACCTAGACGAAAGAGTTGTACTAGTCGCGTTTCGAATCTGGTCGCTCGACAAGATCTCTGCTAGAGATGTACCACAACTTACGTTGGGCAAAAACGTGGGTGCCCGATCAGCACATCACCTTGTAGATCGTCAGGATGTTGGTGATGGTCGGGGCCATGTTAGCAGCATCGCAGTAATGGATGAAAGTGACGATCACCAAGTAGTTGTTTGGCATCAGAGCAAAAACGGGCATCGCTAGGGCCCACAGCAGTTCAGTGACGAATGAATGAAGAGGGAACCTCAATCCATTCTTCAAGGCAGAGATCGTCACTAGTATGGCATTACAAGTGAAGATGGTCCGGCAGCGGGACAAGGATCAGAACCAGGCTCACCGATTTCCAGTTGATATTCTTCAGGAAAGCTAAACTTCTCACTAATTGTGTCAAGATTCAGAGATGGATCCATCTGCAAGTAAGGTTAAGCGTCATAAATTAAATACCTGCAAAACAAGATGTGTGAACCTACTGGAAACCTAAGAAAATCGTTGGGATAGTAGGAAAAATCGCGTTTTGATCGCGAAAATGGAGTAAAATCGAAATAAAAATGGTATAAGAAGGGAAAACAAAATATACCTAGATGACTATGGGTAGAGAGGGAAAAGAGTAGTCGCCGGAGTTGATTGATGAGTTGTAGAAAATCGTCTGGAAGCAGAGCAAAAGTGCTTACAGAAGCGCGATTGGGAATGATGATGACGACGAGGGTTTTGTTTGAGAGCAACACTCAGGATTGTGCCACGTGGACGACCCATATTGCGATTTTCTGGCTTTCGCACGGATTTCAAGATTCGTAAGGGAACATGTCTGACACGGTGAACATGATGTTAGAATCTGAAAGAGCACACGTGGATCGGGATAATTGCTGGCGATTTGTGGCTGCGTATAAGTCACGACAATGTCAACTTCCTCCGACGTTCGATGATGACGATCGGTTGAAGTTGAGGGGCTATTGTTAATGCACGACTTATGACAGCCGGTCAGGATCGGTTATCTAAAGTAAGTGTGAAAGAGAAGGTGGTGTTAGTATGTCCAATTGACCATCCGATTACTGACCAGACGAAGGAATCAGTCGATCGGTATCATATGAAGTGATGAGACCTTCGGAACCCGATACACCGAACTAGGTTAGGCCCAAGCTTTGTCAGGCCAGCACAAGTGACATAAGCCGAACTTGGAGGCCCCAGATCTAACTCCCGTGAACGGACGGCCCGGCGAGAATAGGAGGGCCCGAAAGCCCACTCTTATCGATCGGGGACTGAATGCCAGAGTCATGCATTTTTCCGCTCATCGAGACCGATCGGTCTAGATCCCACAGACTGTGTTTCGGGCCATCCACATTTCTCAACATATGGCAACAACCTATAACAATCCTGTCAGAGACGTTCCTAACAAAGTCGTACAAACCTCCTTTTGGTCGGAAGACAATCGGTTAGTAGCGCCGAAAGGTCTGGTGCCGCGCAGCCATATAAAGTCACGCCCGGCGGCTTTTCCGCCCGACATGGGCCGACCTAGCCGCATAGGACAAGCACAAAACGACACCCTAGTATTCACACAGCTGGAGAGGCGTATAAAAGAAGCACTTGGGAAATGGAAGTTAGAATTCTCTTCGGCTCTTGCTCTATTTTTCCATTAGCTCTTCCTCCCCTTTGTGATATTTGAATTAACCATGGCATTTGTAATGAACGGTTGTATTAGTGGATCGATTAAGGGCATTTCTAGCTCTAAGTCAAGTGGTTTTTTCCCCATCTATCAGGGGTTTTCCACTCTAAACTTACCGTGTCCTTTTCTGTTTCATTCATTTTCGTTTTCCCCATACAAAACAAATTAAAACCGAGTTCATCTTTCAACGAATCGGACGACTGCTGACACCCCGGTTTTCATACCACAACAGTTTGGCGCCGTCCATTTGGACGATTTTTTAATCCTCATTTGAGGTCTTTATCTAGGATAGGATAATCAAAGGTATGGCAACCGGAACTTCGACGAACGATAGTGATGAGAACTCTAGGACCGGATACCCTGTAATGGGTGAGGCCCGATAACAGTTGGGCCAACTTAAGTAATCAAAACGAACATTTACGGCCCAATTACACCTTTAGGAAGAGCAGCCCGATGTTCAACACAGAGGACCGAAGATAACCTTAGTAAAAATAAGCGTTATTTGCCAGCTGGCTCCGTGGTTCGGTCTGAACGGTTCCAGGCTCACGCGTTCCACGCTTCGGGCCCTGTCACGTTTATCATGCTTCGGACCCGATCACGCAGACCACGTATCGGTCCCAGCCTCGTTTTACATCCTGCGATAACAACCTCTAACAAACTTGTCAGAGGCGGTTACAGGACGTGGATTACACTCGCCGGCAACTCTATAAATACAGGGCAAGACGAAGGAAAATAAGAGGACCATTTGGATGCAGAAGAACAGGCTGTTACGCTGCCTAATTCTTCTTGCTTTCTTTACCTCGTCATTTTCATTAACCTGTTTGTATGAACTTTGATTCATTTCTTTAGTGAGCAGGCTAAGAGCATAATCAGCTCTTAGTCGAGTGGTTTTCACCCCAATTCACGGGGTTTCCACTATAAATTGTCGTGTATTTACTTTGGTTTTCTAGCTTTCGATCGTCTTCATATTTTAAAGAAATCAGAACCGAGTTCGTTTATTGAACGAACCGGACGACTGTTGGTACCCCCTAAAAAGGGACCATAACAGTTTGGCGCCGTCCGTGGGGACGATTTTTTCTAATCCCATTTGAGTTCTCTTCGTGGGATAGGATAATCAAAGGCATGTCAACTGCAACTCCGACGAACAATAGTGACGTGCTTCCCGACAGTCTTCCAGCACCAACATTCACATTACAGGATTTGGAGGCTGTCGTAAGGAAGGTGGTACTGGAAATTACGACGGAGAAAAGTGGAGCGGAACCACCGGCTTTCTCAAGCCCTGTTCCCAGAAACAGAGGATATGAAAGTGATCCCGACGAACACAACACTGATGAGGAAGAAGCCTTCAGGCGTGGCGTCAACAGAAGGAGGCCTAGATATCGATCTACTCCTCCCCCTCAAGCTAGACCTCTAACTCCCGCTCCTGGAAATGACCAGGAGCAGATGCAGCAACGGATAGATGAGCTCACCAGGGAGTTGGAGAGAATGCGTGCGATGAAGGATTGCGAACCGAATCTGGGACGCAATCCTGGCTTATTTAACAAGGCCATGGAGGCCCCTATCAGGCGAAGTAAGGATGACGATTGGTGGCACAATTTACATGCTGTCCAAGCGTCATCCCAGCAATCTGAAGGCGTATCAGCCGCCTTGGGAGATTTGATCCTCCCCTTTTCAGAAGAAATCTGGGTAGCGGTCCCAGACCGACATTATCGCAACCCCGAGGGGTTGCCGACATTCCGAGGCGATGGTGATCCTATTGATCACGTCGCTGATTTTGAGTTACGTATCGGAACGGTTCGGGCCTCGGACTCACTGAAGTGCCGCATCTTCGCGGCAGGATTACAAGGCAATGCCCGAACCTGGTTCAAAAATCTGCCAGCCCGATCCATACATTCGTATGGTGGGTTTATTTTGGCTTTCTCTGAGCAGTTCGCTCCAAATGTAGGACCACCCCGAAGCAGGCAGGAACTATATCAGCTAAAATATATTCCGGCGAAAATGAGTCTTCGGTCCTTTATGGAGAAATTCAACAGGACCGCCCGAGGCATCAAGCTTGAACTACGGGATAAAATTGATATTCTACAGCAGGTCTTAGGACCGTGCGGCATTTCGGCCAGTTTGGTGAAGAGCCCACCATCTACCTTGGGGAAACTGCTTCAGAAAGTCAACAAATATATTAAGGTAGATGAAGCACTGGGGCTAGGTTATCTGAAGCCTAGCGGGAATTCTGAGCCCGCAGGTGATCATCGGGTTTCCTACCCGAAGAAACAGTTGCGAGAAGTAGCGGCTGTAAATGAATAAGATGTCCTCCCGAAGCAGGAGGACAAGTGGGTGTATTGTAGCTTCATCATAATCGCGATCACCCAACCCTGAAGTGCCCGTTGCTGAAAGAGACGGTAGAAGCAATGGGTAAAGAAAAGCCCGACCGAAACGGTCAGAAGGGCAAAAGAGCGGAATCCCCCCGAAGGAGTCATCAAGGTGACGACCGTCACAGGCCGAGGGGAAGAGATAATCGGGGACAGCCCCGAAACTACAATGACCGGACGGAGGACCGAAGGTCTCCTCCGCCAGAGCAGGAAAGAGGCCAACACGGTCTTGAGAACCGTGGTCAGGGCCGTAGGAGAAGATGGCGGGGCCGTGGCGGCAGAGCCCCGCAGAATGAAGGGGGGAGACAGGAGCATGCTGCTCCCCCACCTGCTGAAAATGGTGCCCAACCTCCTCGCAATGAGGCGGCACCTAGAGAAGTGGCCGGAGATATTTATGTTATCTCCGGCGGTTTGAGAATAAATGAGTCGGTCCGGGACCGAAAGAGAGCGGCGCGTGGAGACTCTGCTGAGAGCTCCGAATCTGTGGCGCTGGTAAAGTATGATCCTATGGATCGGCCCTCCATCTTCAGAGAGGACATCACCTTCACCCCGGCTGATCGGGAGGGGATCATTGATCCCTGTGACGACCCCCTCACCATTACAGGGGTCATCGGGAATCGTCGTGTCCACAGAATCCTGGTGGACACTGGGGCTTCGTGCAATCTGATGAAGCGCGAAGTCGCCGAAATGTTGGGAGCAGTCGCTCATGATCTGCCGATCGCCAACATAACTCTTTGGTCGTTCGACCAAAGGAGTGTTATTCCTTGTGGGAAGATGGTATTCCCCGTTACCCTTGGAGAGCCATCCAAGGACCGTTCTGAAGATTTGGAATTCATTATCGTTGAAGTCGACTTGGCTTACAACGCCATTATTGGACGGACCGGCCTAAGCAAGTTCGAGGCGGTCCCTTCTACTTATCATATGATGCTCAAGTTCCCCTCCATCCATGGAATTATTTCTGTTAAGGGGGACCAGAAAGTAGCTAGACAATGCTACTTGAGCTCGTGCCGAACGTTGGCACCAATGAAGAAAGCTCGGGTGGATTTGCTGGAAGAGCTTCCGCACCCGAGGCAAGCGATGGAACCCGTAGGGTTCAAACTGATTAATCTGGTTGAGGATGACTCAACCAAGACGACTCGCATCGGGGCTCATTTAGCCCCCGACTTCGAAAGAGAACTGATCCACTTGCTGAGAAGCCATGTGGATATATTCGCCTGGACCCCGGATGATGTGCCGGGGATTGACCGATCTGATAGTGAACATCGGATCAATACTGAGCCCGGAACGAAGCCTGTCAGGCAGAAGAGGAGACGTTACTCTCCTGAAAAAATTGAGATCATTCGGGCCGAAGTGAACAAGTTATTGCGGTCGGGGTTTATCCGAGAAATCCACTATACTGAATGGGTTGCAAACCCAGTAGTGGTTTCCAAGTCAGACGGGAAATGGCGAATGTGCATCGATTTTACCGATGTAAACAAAAGTTGTGAATCAGATCCTTTCCCTCTGCCGCACATCGATCGACTGGTGGATGCTGTTGCTGGAAGCACCATGATGAGTACCATGGATGCTTATTCTGGATATCATCAGATCTTCTTGGCTGAGGAAGATCAGAAGAAATCATCATTCATGACCGAAGATGGGGTTTATTGCTATGTGGTTATGCCCTTCGGTCTCAAAAATACTGGAGCAACATACCAGAGGTTGGTCAACAGAATCTTTAGAGAATTAATTGGCCATATGATGGAAGTGTATGTTGACGATATGATTGTTAAATCTATGAATGATGAGGACCATCTTTCTTATTTGTCTCGTTGTTTCGAAGTATGCCGAAAATATAAGCTTAAACTAAATCCGAACAAATGCTGCTTCGGGATCCGAAGTGGAAAATTTTTAGGATATTACGTTTCAGAGAAAGGCATAGAGGTTAATCCTGAAAAGGTTCAAGCTATAATTGATATGCAACCTCCGAGAAATAAGAGAGAGTTTCAAAGGCTCACTGGCCGACTAGCTGCATTGAGCAGGTTTGTTTCGAAGTCCACAGATCGGGCCTTTTTCAGAGTGCTAAGAAAAGCTAGCCATATGGATTGGACCGAAGAATGCGATCGGGCCTTCTCTGAGCTGAAAACTTATTTAAGCACTCCCCTGGTGATGGTAAGTCCGACTTGTGACGAACCTTTGGGACTATATCTTGCGGTATCCGAAGTTGCCGTCAGCGCAGCTCTAGTCACCATACGTGAAGATTTTCACAGACCTGTCTATTATGTCAGCCACTCTCTGGTATCTGCTGAAACCAGGTACTCCACCTTGGAAAAATTCATGCTAGCTTTGAAAAAAGCTGTATCCAAGCTGAAGCATTATTTCGAAGGACGAACGGTCTATGTTTACACGGATCAACCTCTGAAAGTGTTACTTAAGCAAGAGGATTTGAATGAGAGACTGGCTAAATGGGCGATTAAACTCAGTGCTATGTACCTGGAATTCTTGCCCCGAAGGGCGATCAAGGCTCACGTTCTCGCCGATTTTGTGGTTGAAATGACCCGATCGGCCATTTATATCAACCAAGAGGATGATCGATGGACGATCCACGTAGATGGATCAACCTTCGGAGGGAGAGGAGCGGGCATTACCTTAACAACTGTACAAGGTGACCTTATTCATTCCGCAGTTAAATTCTCCTTTGCT
The DNA here is from genome assembly GCA_009725065.1 of Utricularia reniformis. Classification (NCBI taxonomy): domain Eukaryota; kingdom Viridiplantae; phylum Streptophyta; class Magnoliopsida; order Lamiales; family Lentibulariaceae; genus Utricularia; species Utricularia reniformis. Next base: position 187,725 of record RWGZ01000299.1, on the reverse strand, counting down.
GGAACAAATAACGTGGTGGAATATGAGGCAGTATTATCTGGAATGGCCCTTGCTCGCAAAATGGGAGTTAGCAGAGTGCGAATGTTCTCAGACTCAAAGTTAGTAGTCGAACAATTCGCAGGGAGATTCGAAACTCATGATCCGATGATGAAGTTTTATTGCGCTAAAGTTGTGGAGCTATNAACTCTAGGACCGGGTACCCTGTAATGGGTGAGGCCCGATAACGGTTGGGCCAACTTAAATAATCAAAACGAATTCTCACAGCCCAATTACACCTTTAGGAAGAGCGGCCCGATGTTCAACATAGAGGACCGAAGATAACCTTAGTAAAAATAAGCGTTATCTGCCAGCTGGCTCCGTGGTTCGGTCCGAACGGTTACAAAACGGTTACAGGCTCACGCGTTCCACGCTTCGGGCCCTGTCACGTCTATCATGCTTCGGGCCCGATCACGCAGACCACGCATCGTCCCAGCCTCGTTTTACATCCTGCGATAACAACCTCTAACAAACTTGTCAGAAGCGGTTAGAGGACGTGGATTACACTCGCCGGCAACTCTATAAATACAGGGCAAGACGAAGGAAAATAAGAGGACCCTTTGGATGCAGAAGAACAGGCTGTTACGCTGCCGAATTCTTCTTGCTTTCTTTACCTCGTCATTTTTATTAACCTGTTTGTATGAACTTTGATTCATTTCTTTAGTGAGCAGGCTAAGAGCATAATCAGCTCTTAGTCGAGTGGTTTTCACCCCAATTCACGGGGTTTCCACTATAAATTGTCGTGTATTTACTTTGGTTTTCTAGCTTTCGATCGTCTTCATATTTTAAAGAAATCAGAACCGAGTTCGTTTATTGAACGAACCGGACGACTGTTGGTACCCCCTAAAAAGGGACCATAACAGATAGTGATACTGTAATGATCGCAAACCGGGCCTTAACAATGTCTATGCGCTAGTGAAATAAAGCAAAACAATTTAACGAAACATAATTCAAAGTCATGGAAATATCATCGTCTTTCAAAGTACAACTAGACAAGTTAAAGACAAAAACAAAAGGGTTGACTCGTGCAGCGCACGATCGACGACCTCAGTTCCAATGCCCCCTAAGCCTCCTGTCCCACCCTAAAAAATCTGTAAAACGGTCATAGTCTATTAAAAGAAACTTCTCTATAATATACTTAATTTACTAGATTCCATTCCTTTTTCTCTTATTCTTTTATCTTTTGTTTTCTTTTTGTTATATCATCTACTTATCATTTCCTGGTTTTCTACTGTGGTCGGTTTTTACATGCTCGACCACATGTCTCGCCCAAATCGACCGTTAGCTGTTAGTTGGCTCGGCGAGAATATATGCTTCGCTTCTCCGGTTAGAGACTCGGGTGCTACCCCATTCCTTTTCGGTTCCGTTCGGCTTTGTAGTACGCACAATTCTGTTCTTGAGAACCCCTGTGTTCCTTCCTGGGACATGTTTTACCTGTGGCTGACTGTGCTCATGAACACGATGCCGGGTTTGGTGTTCCCACCTCGCCCCAAGACTTCTGTTTTTACCTTACACTCATTTCGATATAATTTAATATTCGTTTAAGCCCCTAACTATGAACCTTATTTTAATTCACTTTGTTTACTCCAGTTACTTGTTCGTCCTATTGCCTTGTGCCTTCTTGTTCCTACTTCCTACATATACATATTAGCATGTTATACCATCGTGTTACTCTATGACTTACTCTCGTTATTTAATCGAATTATGTGGCAATTTGTGACCTTACCCTAGGATTCACGGTGATTTACACTATGGTCCAAAATTTGCGGCCAATTCGGGTGTTACTTTTCGTATTCACGGGAAATTGCATTTCAGTCCTTAATTTCCACGATAATTTGCATAAAAGTCCATTTTCGTGATAAATTGCACATCACTCCTTGAATCCGCGATAATTTGCTTGTTTGCCCCAATTCCGCGATAATGTTGCAAACAGCTCCCAGATTCGCGACAATTTACTTATTGGCCCCCAATCTGCGATAATTTGCAAGTTAGCCCTAATTTCGAGATAATTTGCTTGTTTGCCCAAATTCCACGATAATTATGATTCTCTCGAGTTTTTTTACGTTTTTTTGTGTCAAATGACCCTCCCTTTTCCTTCCCACTCCTATTTATAGACTTCTTAACTTGTCTAAATGACCTTTTAGTCCCTCCTTCCAAAATTCCCTCTTCTCATGTTAAATTACTAAACTACCCCTCAATTCATGTTTTATAACAAGAATTTATGCGAGTTTAACCTGTCGGAATTTCGTTTGTGCCGCCTTTCTGGGATGTTACAGATACACTTCCCAACAGCCTTCTAGTGTCAATGTTCTCTCTGCAGGACCTGGAAGTTGTTGTCAGGAGTGGAACAGAACCACCGGCTATTGCAAGTCCTATTCTAGCGATCAGAGGGTACGAAAGCGACCATGACGCGCGAAGCTCCGATAAGGAGAAAATATCAGGCACGGAGTGACGATGAGGAAGCAGAGGTATCATTCTACTCCACCTCTTCCTGTTAGAACCCCAACTCCCGTTCTTGGGACTGATCAGGAACAGATGCAAAGATGCATTGACGAACTCACCAGGGAGTTGGAGACCCTGCGAACGCTGAGGGATTGCGTTCCTGTTCTCGAGGGCAACCCTTGGTTATTTGATAGACCATGGATGCCCCGAACAGGCAGAGCAAGGATGATGACTGGTGTCATAATCTACATATGGCCGAGGCATCATCCCAGCAATCTGGAGGTGTCTCCGCCGCACTGGAGATTTGATGCTCGATTTTTCTGAAGAGATCTAGGTGGTAGTCCCCAAACGACACTACCGCAACCCCGAAGGGTTGCCGACATTTCATGGCGACGGAGATCCGATTGATCACGTCGCAGACTTTGAATTGAGGATGGGACCTTTCGGGCCTCTAACTCACTAAAGTACCGCATCTTTGCGGCCGGATTACAGGGCGATGCCCGAACCTGGTTCAAGAACTTGCCGGCCCGATCCATACAGTCGTATAGCGGATTCATTTTGGCTTTCTCTTAGCAATTTGCTCCAAATGTAGGACCGCCTCGAAGTAGGGAAGAACTATATAGCTTGAAGTATATCCCGACAAATATGAGTCTCCGATCTTTCATGGATAAGTTTAACAGAACCGCTCATGGTATCAAGCTGGAGCTCCGAGACAAAATTGACATTTTGCAGCAGGCCCTGGGACCGTGTGCCTTTTGGCCAGCCTTGTGAAGAGCCCACCGCCCACCTTGGGAAAGCTCCTTCAGAAAATCAACAAATATATCAAAGTGGACAAAGCGCTGGGAGTAGGATATCGGAAGCCTAGAGGGAATTCTGTACCCGTAGGCGATCATATGATTTCTTACCCTAAGAAGCAGCAGCGAGAAGTAGTGGCTGTGGCTGAGAAGAATGTCCCCCCGAAGAAGGAGGACAATCGGGTTTATTGCGAGTTGCATCACAATCACGATCACCTAACGTTGAAATGCCGGCTACTGTGAGAGACAGTATAGCAATGCATAATGAGAAGCCCCACCTTAATGGTCATAAGGGCAAGCGAGCGGAGTCTCCCCGAAGGGGCTATCAAGGTGACGATCGTCACAGGCCCAGGGGGGGTGACAATCGGGGCCAGCCCCGACACTACAATGATCGGGTAGGGGACCGAAGTTCTCCCCCATCCCGAACAAGACGCAGGCCAACAAGACTGACTGGTCTCAGTATGTTTGAGGCGATCCCTTCTACGTACCACATGATGCTCAAGTTCCCCTCCGCTCATGGAGTTATTTTTGTAAAGGGGAACCAAAAAGTAGCAAGACAGTTTTACATGAGCTCGTGCCGAACTCTGGTAGCAATCAAGAGGGCCATGGTGGATTTGCTCGAAGAACCTCCGCACCCGACGCAAGCTATAGAACCCGTTGGGTTCAAACTGATCAATTTGGTTGACGATGACTCAACCAAGACTACTCGCATCGGGGCACACCTAGCCCCGGCTTTTGAAGAAGAATTGGTCCATTTGCTGAGAAGCAATTTGGACATATTCGCTTGAACCCCGGACGATGTACCGGGGATTGACCAATCCGAGAGTGAGCATCAGATCATTACTTAGCCCGGAACAAAGCCTATTAGGCAAAAGAGGAGACGTTACTCTCCTGAGAAAATTGAAGTCATCTGGGCCGAGGTGAACATGTTGCAGTTGTCGGTGTTTATTAGGGAGATTCACTATACTGAATGGGTCGCAAACACAGTGGTGGTCTCCAAGGCAGATGGGAAGTGGAGAATGTGCATTGACTTCACTGACTTCAACGAACGCTGTGAGTCAGATCTTTTCCCACTGCCGCATATTGACTAATTAGTAGATGCTTTGGCTGGCAGCACAATGATGAGTACAATTGACGCTTACCCCAGATACCATTAGATCTTCCTTGCTAAAAAAGATCAGAAAAAATCTTCATTCATGACTGAAGACGGCGTTTATTGCTATGAGGTTATGCCTTTCGGCTTGAAGAACTCTGGGGCAACATACCAGAGATTGGTCAATGAAATCTTTAAAGATTTGATAGGCCACATTATGGAAGTGTATGTTGATGATATGATTGTCAAATCCATGAATGATGAAGACCATATTCCGTTTTTGTCTCGTTGTTTCGAAGTATGCCGTAAATATAAACTCAAACTAAATCCAAAAAAGTGTTGCTTCGGCATCCGAAGTGGCAAGTTCCTAGGATATTACATTTCTGAGAAAGGCATAGAGGTTAATCCTGAGAAAGTTCTGGCGATCATTGATATGCAACCTTCGAGAAACAAAAGAGAATTTCATAGGATTACTAGAAGATTGGTAGAGTTGGGCCGGTTTATCTATAGGTCTACGGACCGTGCTTTGCCTTTTTTGAGAGTGTTAAGGAAAGCAAGTCATCTTGGTTGGACCGAAGAGTGTGATCGGGCCTTCTCAGATTTGAAGACTTATCTAAGCAGTTCTCCTGTGATGGTGATCCCGACCTGCCATGAACCTTTAGGGTCTATATCTGGCCCTTTTAGAGGCGGCAGTCAACGCAGCTCTAGTAACCATTGGGGATGACGTTCATTGACATGTTTATTACGTGAGCCATTCCCTGGTACCAGCCGAAACCAGATACACTATCTTGGAGAAGTTCATGCTAGCGTTGCATAAAGCTATATCCAAGTTAAAGCACTATTTTGAAGGCCGAAAGGTATACGTGCATACTGATCAGCCTCTGAAGGCAGTTCTGAGTCAGACGGATTCTAATTAGAGGTTGGCCAAGTGGAAAATCAAAAAAAGGTCCATGCATCTGGAATTCGTGCACCGAAGGGCGATCAAGGCTCAAGTTCTCACGGATTTCGTGGTCGAAAGGACCCGATCCGCTATATTTCTGAACCAAGAGGACGATCGATGGGTCATTTATGTTGATGGATCGACCTTGAGTGGAGATATCCGTGACCGAACAGTCAATTGAGGAAGTCGGGGCTTTATGCCATGAACTCCAGGACTTGAATATCAACGTCATCGAGTCTCTAGGGGAACTCACGCGGATGGACTCCTTTATCAAATATTTGACCAATGGCCATATGCCTGAAAATGCATATGAGGCTAGAAAGATTGAGACCCGGGCTAAGCGATACGTTTTAAATGATGGGTGATTATTTAGGAAGAGTTTTGAAGGACTGCTCTTGCGATGTCTATCCCCAGTCGAGGCTGAGGCAATAATGAATTATGTTCATGAGGGGATATGCGGTATACACTCTGGGGCTCGATCTCTATATCATCGAGTTATCAGAGCCGGGTATTTTTGGCCAACGCTTCTAGAGGATGCTAAGAAGTACACTAGACGTTGCGCCGCCTGCCAACACCAGGCTCCGGTCCTCTAATTGCTAGGAGCACCCCTATCAATGACTCCACTTCTTTGTCCATTCGACAAATGGGGAATTGATATTTTGGGACCATTCCCCCCATCGGTACAGCAACGAAAGTTATGCATTGTGGCGGTTGAATACTATAGAAAATGAATCGAAGCTAAAGCGGTGTCTATTATTTCTAAAAAGGTGGTGAAGCACTTCCTGAGGAGGAACATTATAAGCCGCTTTGGAGTGCTCGAGCTTTTGTATCAGATAATGGACTTCAATTCCACGGAAAAACCGTTCGGGATCTTTGCGTCAAATTGGGTATTGCTCAGCATTTTTCGTCAGTGGCTGACCCCCAAACTAAAGGATTAACGGAGGTCTCCAACAAAGTTATCATGAAGGGGTTGAAAACTAAGTTGGAAGATTTGGGAGGGAAATGACCCGATCATATCTACAAGGTTTTATCGGCTTATAGGACCACACCTTGCTCTACGACTTAGGAATATCCAATTTCTCTAGTGTATAGGTATGAAGCGGTCAGTCCGGTGGAAGTTGCCATACGATCACCTCAGATATCTCAATATGACGAGCATCTGAACGATGAAAGAAGATCCTTAGATCTTGAAATGATTGAAGAAAAGAGGAACACCATCTATGGAGTGGTCTCATAACAAGCATGTCCTACCCAGAGAATTTTAGAAGGCGACCTTGTTCACAGGAATGTGAGAGTTCAGAGAAACGTTGGGAAGCTAGACAGAAATTGGGAAGGGCCTAACCGAGACTCGAAAAACTTAGGGGCTGGGGCTTATAAGTTAGAAACTGTGGATGGAAACGAGATCCCCCGAACCTGGAATGTTATGAACTTGATGCAATTTTTTATATAAAACCTTTGACGTTATTTGGAAATTCTGAACCATAAAATGTATCTCATATATGAACAAGATACAACAGATGCAATACAAACTATTTCTAGCTGGGCGAGTGACCGATCTTGAAGTTGGATTTTCTGAGCGAGTTTGGACTGGTGACCGTAGCGTTCCATCCATAAGGCTTTCAAGTAGTGTGACCACTCTGACGAGTCAGATGCTTCAACATTTGCTGAGTACTTAGATGGATTGCAAAACTCCCTGAACTTACTGCGAACTTATTTTCCCCTTTGACGGCATCCACCATCTGGAAACAACTCTTGCTTCTTTGTACTTAACCATAAACGAGATAACAGTGACAGAATTAGCCAATCAAAGCGCAAGCCGAAGCTCAACATGGGACTGCTCGCAGAACCGGAGCTTCGACAAGGCTTGTCATGGGACTTATATAGAATTAGGCCAACGGCGCCAAGGTCATAAAATTGTACAGAGACGGATTCAAGAGTGATCCGTTAGCGCAATTAAAATCTCATAACTTATTAAACCCATCAATATTCTAAGTTAGGTTAGAGGACCGAATGGTCTAGGTTCAGCGTAAACCCCGATCTTACACTTAGCAGAAAAAATTCATTAAAGTGGTGAAGTTTACAAAAGTAAAGCACAGAAAGGAAGGGACGTAATGTTGGAGATCTAATCTACTTGACCTTCCTCCTTGTCTGCTTCACCAGACTTCTCTGTGAACCATGCCTTAAGATCCTCTATTATCTTCCCCTTCTCTTCAACTATCTCATTGACCGATTTCTCCATCAGGTCAAAAAGAGGATAGTTGGGATCATTCTCCATTGGGGGCTCGTCTAGTTCAGGGATCTCTCTGAAGTTTCCATCCTTGGTTAGGGGGTCAATCGTCTCCAAACGCTCATCTTTGGGATCCAGACCAATCTTGTTAATCATCTGGTCCTTCATGTTGTCCATATATTGGGAGACGTTCGGTCCATAAAAGTTTTCCGCTAAGGCAAACATCAGCAGTGAGCGGGCAAAACCCAGAAGGGATTCCCGGATCGCTCCCTCAGTTGCTTCTTTGTCCCTAACCAACTCTTCCTTTAAGGAGAAGTCTGTTGCTCTCGTCAGATAGTTCCTGAATTTGACGCTCCAATACCAAAACACATGCCATTGCGGAGTAAGCAGCTTGCTTGGGCTTCTCCCGCTTTGTAGGTAGCTATTGAAAGCTCAGTGCCCACCCTTAGCAACTCTCCGTTCAAACGGTCTCGATCGGCCCGAACCGATTCTAACTCTTGTTGTTTAATCTCAACATGCCGCTGAGCAAAGGCAAGTTGACTTTCCATGTCTTTAGAAGCCGAAGCAATGTTTCGGCTTAGCTGGACAGCAGAGGCAAGGTCCAAGGCCTTCTATGTGTCTGCAAGAAGTGATCTTGATCAGAACGGAAACTCAACTAGATGGCGAAAGGTGAAGTTAACTTACCGCGGCCTGAGATTCTAGATAGGCTAGCACCAGACCGGAGATTGCGCATCGATATCGGGTGGGTTCTTTCGCCCCAAAAGGCTGTATTCCTCCAGTGCGGAATCTTTCCAAGAAGATGGGGTCCTTTTCGGCCCCTGAGCCTTCGAAACGGAGGATACCATCTTCTGGATAGCGTCTCGAACGGATTCCGGGCTAGATGACGAGGGGACCGATCTCTCCCCAATGGTGACCCCTTTCTTTGGGATCGGGGCTACAGGTCTACTTACTGCCGATCGCAGCCGTTTGTATTGTTTTGGGGGATCATCTTAAGGGCCCCGCTTGCTCTTGGTTGGAGGGATAGGAGGCTTCGACACTTTGTCCCCCAAGCTGAACGATGGAGGGATATCCTCCACCCGAATCGACCCCTGTAGCAACAACCGCACGACGTTAAGTTTGAGGGGAGAGTTATTTCCAATCCTGTAAATGGCGGAAAGGCCTAACGAGCCTTTGGGGACCGGGCCACTGGCTGCCGGAATCACCTCGTCCACCTCCTCCATTTAGGGACCGGGCCTCTGGCTGCTGGAGCTTCCCGCTGATCGTGAAGACCCATCAACGGCATTGAATGTTGGCTTGGAAGATTGCAGCTGGGCGCCTTTGCATCAGCATCTAGTGCATCAAGTCGGCTTCCAGACATTGTATCTGTGGAATCTGCAAAAGAAGAATAATAAGGATCAGGAGATATGAACTAAAGGAAGCCAAAGTCATACCCGATCCTTTTGACCCGGATGAGTCTGAGCTAGAGAATATTCCCTTCGGGGCAAGGGCACCGGTCCTTCCCGCTACCCCTATCTCTAGCAGTTTCTTTTCCCGAAGTATGTCTATTCGTTTCAGACGTCTTTCGGGAGGAGGAAGCATTGCCAATGTATTGGTAATATCCTGGCGGGATGGGTTGAATCGGGTTCGGTCCAACTTCCCGATATCTGGATGAGTGGTTAGGAAAGTGACTTTCAACAGGTCTTCCCTCGGAATGTCTATCCGGACGAAGCAAAACTCCCATTCGTGAAGGGAGTCTTCCTTCTCAACTATACCACAGTCTTTTGTTAAGGTCGCTATATAATGCAACATGTGATTCCCTAACAACCTCCTTCCCCTTCGGGTTGGTTCTATCCCATGTCTATGGTATTAAAAGATAAAGACGACTATATAGACATAACTGCCAGAAAAAAGAGTGAAGGTCGGGCAGTAAATCTCCCGAAGTACGGCCGCGACGAAAGGATGAAGCGGAAATCGCAGGCCGGACCTCAGGGAGGCATAGCTAACGGTTAAGGCGTTAGCGGGAACGTTCATCTCAGCGGGAAGGAAGCATGGAACGTCTGCCTTCCCCCTTCATATGGGATAATGGGCAGGGATCGAGAATTTGACCCGAAGTTCTTCGATGTCAATCTCAGAAACAAGCGGATACCTTGCCCTACGGGGTGCCATGGATGGTTACCTTAAGATTTGAGAAGAAATTGGAGTTTGAAGACAGTTGAACGAAATTGCCAGAGAGTTCTTGGGCTTAAAGATTCTTTTGCGAAAAGCAACAATGGTTGCACAGTACCGAAATCTCAGCTTTTATAGTCTCACATTGGCCACTCACAGAGTGACACGTCACTGCTGCAGACGGCTGTAGTTTGATGACCTATTCCCCTTTCGGAATACGGAAAGGCACATGCACTATTAGAGCTCTAAATTACAATTTTGCCCATAGCCGTTACAAATTTCAAATTTGAAATCTAACGCTTTGAAATTTTTTAAGTACATGATCGGTCCCCAGGGACGCTGTCACAACCCATTCAAGTACGGTCCTCCATTGGTTTGATCGGGCACTCCTGCCTCAAACGCTCTAAATCAAATGGTCGAACTCACATCACCATCATGATGACAATAAAGTCCGAGGGGCTAGTGATGAGACCTTCGGAACCCGATACCCCGAACCAGGTTAGGCCCAAGCTTTGTCAGGCAAGCACAAGTGACATAAGCTGAACTTGGAGGCCCTAGATCCAACTCCCGTGAACGGATGGCCCGGCGAGAACAAGCGGGCTCGAAAGCCCATTCTTATAGATCGGGGAACAAACGCCAGAGTCATGCATTTTTCCCCTTATCGCGGGACCGATCGGTCCAGATCACACAGACTATGCTTCGGACCATTCACATTTCTCAACATGTGGCAATAACCTATGACAATCCTGTCAGAAATGTGCCTGAAAGAGTCGTATGAACCTCCTTTTGGTCGGAAGACAACCGGTTAGTAGCGCCGAAAGGCCTAGCGCCGCGCAGCCATATAGAGTCACTCCCGGCGGCTTTCCCCGACATGGGCCCACCTAGCCACATGGGACAAGCACAAAACGACACAATAGTATTTACACAGCTGGAGAGGCATAAAAAAGGAACACTTGGGAAACAGAAGAAAGAATTCTCTTCGGCTCTTGCTGTATTTTTCCATTAGCTCTTCCTCCCCTTTGTGATATTTGAATTAACCATTGTATTTGTAATGAACGGTTGTATTAGTGGATCGACTAAATGCATTTCTAGCTCTTAGTCAAGTGGTTTTTTCCCCATCTTTCAGGGGTTTTCCACTCTAAACTTACTGTGTCCTTTTCTGTTTCATTCATAATCGTTTTCCCTATACAAAACAAATTAAAACTCAGGTCGTCTTGCAACGAATCAGACGACTGTTGACACCCCCAGTTTTCATACCACAACATGAAGCGAGGTAGGATCGACAACAAATTGCTATGATCGGAAATATGGGTGTACGATCGACATCTTCAGGAGGAAATGTCAACAAAAGCTGCGCCATTACTCCAGGCGGCGGTGTGCGTCTTCGGGTGGATGTAAGTCTCATAAATCAGCTCAAGGCGGCTATGATGTGATTACAGAAGATTGCAATCAGATTATGTACAATTACAATATGTAGGATGTCTCTATAAAAGCGAATCGAGAAATGTTGATAAGGAACAAGCTTCCTGGAGAGTTCATAGTTCTAAGCTCTTAGTGAATTCTACATGTGTTTGGTGCCCCGTGGGTTTTCCTCCCGGTTCTCGGGTTTCCCACTTATAATTTCTTGTTTTCCTTTCATTAAGGCAACCGAATACCAACGGTATCTTCACTTAATTCATAAAACATCGTAGAGTAGATTTTTACTCTTAACACACGCTATTGCTTCAACCGATTTTCTTCACAATGATTTCTAATACGATTCACATTGAACTTTGGGAAGATTGATCAGTATACTGAATAAACAAGAATTTGATCGATTCTAGCTAATTTTGTTAAATCTATAATTGTAAAACTTTTATTTGTATTTTTGAAAAATATTTTAATAACTATTCAACAACGTTTGGAAAAATGATTTTAAAGTATCATTAGGTGTTGTAAATAAATGATTTGGAAATTAGAATTAACCCCAAATTTAAATGCAAGCCCACTATATTTTTATATAAATAACCACTTTGAGTTTCATCCATTTTTCTCCATTTTAGAAAATTACAATCCAAAAAACGGATTTATAACATCTATAATCTCTTCATACACTCAATGAGAGTATGATCAAGTGACTATAAGTAAATTGAAATCTTTAAATAGGGGTGTGTGAGGATTGGATAGCCGATTCGGTCACCATTTTTCAGATCTTATCCGATAGTATTAAGGGTAAAAATCGATACTACATAATATTACAAAATTATGTGTGAGAACCGCTAGTAATTGGCTATAGTAACTAAAAATACCAAGAGTTATAAGTGGGAAACCCGAGAACTGAGAGGAAAACCCACGAGACACCAAACAATGAGAAATATCACTAAAAGAGAAGATGGATACAGAATACAAGAGCATGTATCTCTTGTCCCCACTCAACTTAACTTATCTAACTCAGCTCATTCTCCCTTTTTATTGAGGAGATAATTGAATATAAAAATATTAAATATAATCGTAATATTCCCTATCTCATCAGCCGCCCTCGAGCCGACTTATACGACTTTTTAGTGCGTAAAAGTCATCCAGCGCCATCTAAGATTGGTCTAATAAAACATTGTCGACAATTGTGCATTCCCCCTGACTATGTCGAACGCCAAATGCACTATCCATTGCCAATCAGGTTTTGATGACGTCGCTCGGCCATAATGATATACCAATCGGGTTCTTCATAGTAGATGTTGATCACCTCTTTCAAGAAAATATTTCGATTGAAATCTTGTTACCATTTTGCATATCCGACCCATCCGGTTTGACCCATAACCATCAATCCATGCATTAACATTACCCCTAAACTTCAGGCGATCGTCGTCATCGAACGTCGAAAGAAGTTGACTTAGTCATGATTTATGCGCGTCGACACGCATCTTTTAATTTTCTACACGCGCTCGGCACATGTCGTTTTAAATTCTCACACTACCTGATACTGCACGATCGCTGACTTCGATAACCATGCAAAATTCAAAGCGTCACAATCCTGCTCGTCCACGTGCCATGATCCTATGCACTGGACCAGAACAAAAAACCCTAGCACTTCGTCATTTCTGCCAACACTTTCTGAACTCACGATTCCCTTGTGATTCTGAAAGATTTCTCGGCGATTTCCAACCTACTCCGTGGACCTTGATCCCATTAATTCAACTTATCTAAAACCAAATCAAGTTTTCTTTGTAATTTCTTCCGTTATTTGTGCACCACTTTGATCTTGTTTTACGCCCTTTTTGCTTTATATGTAAATGTTTATACATTTTCCGTCGGGTTTCTATGTTCTTCGTTATTTTTCGGAAAGTCTAATACTTGAACGTTTCTACCATCAAAACTTTGATTTTAATGATCAATTCTACTTGCAGATGACTCCTACACTGAATCTCGATAATGTTGGCGAAAATACTCGATTCTGGAGGAATACCTACTGGAAGCAGGTGAACCTGGGTCTGAACCATGGCCTACTACTGTTTGATCGTCACTAAGCAACGCCGTGCCAGTGACGATTGCTGCAATGAAGAACGGGCTCAGATTCCCATTGCATCCATTTGTCACAAGAAACTCAAGCAGAAACAACGAGGAAAGTCGAAGTCGAATGTCAACGCGACCTCCTTACCACTCTTCTAAATGCCGAACGGGAAAACGCTAACCTTGCCGAATGCGCTCTTAGATATGTTGAGGAGGAAAACCGTCACACTCTCGAAGTTCACAAAGAGAAAGTCCAACACTTCATGAGTTCTGCCGATGTTGTCCTCCTTGACGTTACTAAAAAAGTGCAAAGAATATGACGGTCGGATCACCACCCTAAAACAAACGATCGAAAAACATGTCAAAGACCAAACTTCACTTCTGGATAGATTCGTAATCTCACCAACATTCAAAAATCTGGTGACAATGCACTCCCTCAGAACAGTAGAAGAACATAAGCATATAATAGTCCAACAGATTACCGACATCTTTGGACTAAATCCAAAATCGAAGGATTGGGAACGCATCGATCGGATCACCTTCGATGGGGAGTTCAACCCTTGCTCACCAATGGAAGTTAACGATGACGATCCAGAATTTGGTCATCTTGCCGATCGGTTGGATAAACTTGTAGTAGATAGCTTAGAAGAGCTAAGCATTAGTTACTCCTGAATGTAGTATTTTGTCTTCAATGTATATAATACTTGTTTAGATGATGCATTAATGCATTAACACTTGGGAATAATAAACCGATCGTAATAACGAACAAAGAAGAAAGAAGAAAAAAACAAGATATGTTGGAAAAATGTCCAAAACCCAATATTGGGCTTCTCTATTTATAATAGCCCAAGTTAATATTCCAAATGGGCCCATAAGCAATTCACAGATAAAAGTTGAATAATATTTGATAACCAAAAAATTAATCACGTTAACTTTTTTGGCTTTACAATATTTTGTTGATGATTATAGGGATGTTAACCTCTTATATTTTGAAATAATAATTAACCACATAATATGTTAGTGTTTGCAATCTCTTTTACATGTCCGTTGTTCTCAATATTAAAATATTAAAATATTAGCTTGTAGAACACAACTTTTGTTCTAATATCGGGTGTCTTTGTAGTTTGTACCACAAATAAAGCATAATTGTCATGTGCAAAGGACCAAGCCAGTTAGCAAAGTGACCACAAAGAATTGCAAAGACAAGATCTTTATTAAAAAATAAAAAGACAAGATTAATTTAATGTGGAATTGGAAATTAATGGAACTTCGGGCCCATTTAATTCGACTTTATTGTACACCTAACAGTATTTGTTTTCTATTTTATCCAATAAAATATAATTAACCCTAATGCCCTAACATGTGAATTCATGTGCACATGGCCCACTATTCTCTTCACAATTCATTAAATTTATTATAATATGCAATAAAATATTCCTAATAATATGTCAAATAAGTATGCATAATGCATATATAATTAATTTACATCAAAACCGAATGGGACCCACGGGCCACGACCATAGAAAGCAAACGAAGTATGGTAGACTATTCATACAATGTTTTAGGTTGGGTCAAATTATGGTATCCCACCCCACTGTTTCATGTATATATAAATTTATATAAAATTAAATATTGTTTGTCATTTTTGCGAGAATAATTCTTTTTGAAACAAAACATTGAATCTTAATATTTAAGTTAGTTTTATGTATACGAAGAATTTGCATAAAAAAAGAAATTTTTGAAAGTGAATATTTTCTTTTTAAGTTTTAATTTTTTGATTCAATAAATTCATTTTGGTTAAAGAAAAAAAACTTCATTCGGCTTTTTATTCATTCAAATAATGAATTCAATGAATAAAATAACAACTATATATGAATCATATATATATAATAATCTTATGATTACCTAACTTTAATATCTACATAATATATATGGTAGGTACCTTTGAATAAATAATAACAAACATTTATAAGTCTTATATACATTACAATTATCTAACTAAAATATATACCGAATATATAATATATACCTATTATTTGATATATTGTATATACAATATATTTACTTTTCAACACTTCCCTTCAAGCGCACATGCGTAAGTTTACCATGCAAAACTTGTAGAATAAATTCGAACCTCTTGAGTGAGACCATTTGTCAATATGTGAGCGAGTTGCTTATTGATCCTCATATTCCTTGTTGTCGTTGTCATTGCTCTATATTCTACTTTGGTCATCGATTGCGCCACCATTGTCCGCTTCTTTGATAAGCATGTATCGGTCTCCATCTAAGCTGGACGAAATAGCCAGTCATGGCTTGTCAAGATTGAGTTGGTATGTAAACATCCAAGGCACACAATTCGCTAGACTTGATGTCGACAAATGGGGTTTAATTCAATAAACTTTCAATTGACTGTTGTTCTACGACCGTTAATTCATCAATCGATAGTGACACCTCTTTCTCAATGACACCCGACTTAACCACATGCAAAACAAGAAAGGTTCAATTTTAAATGATGTGTAAACCATCAGCATATTGTCGACCGTCACGACGGTGTGGATATGGGTGGGCATTGGCCGGCCTAACCTGATGGGCCGACCTAACCCGTATAAACGTGTCAACAAGTGGATTGTTTTGTCAAATATTTGTATACCGTTTGTGCCACAAAATTCAACCTATCAAACCGTGGGGGTGAACGAGTTGAAATGGGCAAAATTATTCTTTTATTTTAGTATTAAAATTGAAGGTTTTTTAGTTTAAGTTTTTTGTTTAAGGTTTAGGTTATGTTAACCTGTTGATAGGTTCGACCCGTAACCCAATGGGTCATATCCGTGCCCACCCCTAGGTGTCGACATCTTGTCGATTGTTGCAACAATGTCGAAATCTTGTTGATCTTTGCGATTGTTTTGAGGTTAGCATGTCGATCATTGCGGCCTTGTCAATGTATGTGAATTCTTGCCTATCATTGAGACGATGTCAAAATCATGTCCATCACCACGATAGTGGATCGATATCGACCATCATCTCAACTTATCGAAGATATGATCTCGTTTGTTGAAGTTAACACACTCTCGGTGCACTTTCATTTCCGAAACTTTCGGTCACGTCCGACCATATTCCGTGTGCGATCATCACGAGCCTTACATTGCTAGTGATCTTGTTATTCCTGGCCGATTTCATCCATCCTTTTTACTTGGCTTAAAAACATTGTTAATTTCCTACGCTTGCACCAAGAGGTTTTGGAATCGTACTATCTATGAATCAATTTTTTAATTTGTCTGACTACATTTATCATGTCTCTCTCTAATCATTGTCGTTTTTTTTAGAATGTCTTACTCATGCACCCTTGCCTAGTATTGTCTTATGCGTGTAAAAATTAACGCGAATTTTAATCCAGTGTCACTATTGTCTCTTTCGATATGATGGGATAATCCTACTCCGATACCATGACGAATTTGCGAAAAAAAATTTTGTGAAATGAAATATATCCTCTCTATTTTTTATTTCTTGATTCAATAAATTGAATTTTGGAAATGGAAAATCTTCTTTCGGTTTTTTATTGATTTGAGAAATTCAATGAATAAAATAATAACTATACATGGGTCCTATATATATAATTATCTCATGATTATCTAATTGAAATATCTATCGAATATATGTGGTAGATACTTATTAATGAATAATAACAAACATATATTAGTATTATATACACCCACAATTACCAACTAAAATGTATACATATTATATATGGTAAATACATATTATACCATATGTCGATATACAATATATTTATTTTCCAGCATTGTAAATGAAATTATAAACTCAAACTAATGCAAACACTCTTTTTGAATCTCCAAAACAAAATGGGATTCTCGAGTCGAGACTTTGGTTCATTACATTAACATATGTGCATTCTTTAGGTAAATAGAATAATATTGTGGGAATATTAGATTTAACAGATTTGAGAGTGCAACACGATTTATAAGTAAAATGAATGACATTGTAAATTATTATATAAATAATTATTATGATATTACAACTATTTTAAATAATTCAAATTTTGATTTCATGTGATACAAATACAATATACGGTTAACATATCTTCTCAATTAAAGCTACATAATTTGTCTAAATAAGAACGGACTACTCAAAACCAGGATAGTATCTAGAATCCCAATCCCATGGGTTGGGAAAGTATTGGTGTACCCAAATCCATATAAAGTTGACCAAATTGTAATGACAAGATGAAGATGTTAGGAATCTATATATTTTCTAAATAGCAAAAAGCAAGAGTTCACAAAGACAGATAGATCTCCATGTCTTATTTAGAAACAAATCAAATTGTAATGTAAACACATAACACACGATAATAAATGATAATGGTTCCAGATTTCTTGAGTTTCTTAGGAGAATTTTATGGTTTAAAAAGGTGGCCTTGGATGCACCCAATTGGGAATGAAATCAGGGTTTTGAGGATCATTACGTGTCAAGCTATAAATTGGAAAAGATGAAGGATTCAGGAGATTTTGATGATGATGTTGGTTACTAATTCCAGCCGGACATCCGGTGTCTTGACCCACGCCAACTGTACCATGAGATGAACTTCCGGCGGCACATCCGTCCTCCTCCTCATCACCAAGTGGCAGTCTTTCATAAGTTGCATTTGAAAAAGTAGCTGCAATTACCATAACTGCACCAGCGGCGATTAAAGGACCCACCACGCTGCCACCCAATACTTGTCCCTGACCACCGGATAAATAGACCGTCAAACCAGTGGCTCCCGGCGGTACTGGGCCGGGGAGAAAAGCTCCAGTCAAAGAAAGAATCTCGAAACGTCCTTGTAAAATCACTGCGGCGCTAGATGCAGCCGGCTGACGGATGGTGGCGTTGACGACAAACCCACTCCCGCTTAGTACACAGACTCCTCTTTGCCGTCGGCGAGCGAATTGTGCTAAGCTTTCTGCAACATCGACGCCGCTAGCAATTTCCATGACTTGACTACGTAACGCGTTGGGGCTATCACGGGTAACGAAAATTGGGGGTTTTGGTTTGTTCTTTGAACCCGCCGGCCGGCCGCGAGGACGGCGTTGCCCAAATTCTACTGCTCCGTCACTACGTCCATCTTTATCATCATCGTCTTCTCCGCGACCACTCCGCTCGTTGATCGAAAGCTCCATTTTTCAGTTATCAGTTAAAATTGACGACGGCTGTGACTCCAAAACATCAATCTGCAAAAAAAACCCTAATTCTTGAAATCCTTAGAACAACATATAGATCTCTTAAATTGGGAATTTACGATTATCTAAGACTTCCCAAGCTATTAATTATATCCCAGTGAAATAACACAGAAATAAGCAGCAAAAACCATTAGTTTTCTGAAGATTAGCTGGAGAAAAAAAACAAGATTGAGAGAGATTAATAATAAATATTAAATGGGAAATCAGATACCTTTCTGCAAACCACGTTAATGTTCTTCTCTGTCTATTGACGAGTCGGTGTTTGTTCTTCTTTTGAAGGAACAACACTTTTTTTGAATAATACCCGCAACACTTGTTGAACCTCTTTTCGTGTATGTGTCTATAGAATGTGAAATCAGATTGCAAATTGCAATCGCATAGAGACGCCAGCAATTATACACGTCAAGAAAACCGATATTATATATATCTTGTCATAGCTAAGGATCGTGTACCTTAAGGATAAAATCAACGGATTGGATTGAATGATAACCAATAGTTTTTTCAAAAAAACATGGCAATTCATGGCATCTTGTCGCATACATGATCATTTGGGCTTAAGTTATAATGTAATAACTATGGCAATTATGAAGATCAAAATCTTGAAAGCAAAACATATACTCGTAAATTTGATAGTTAGCGAAAATAATCATCAAACAATATTTTTCAATTGTGACCTTGAAATCTTTGCAAACAAAATCGAATTTTTGGGATTAAATTTGCCGATTTTTAAAATTGTGTAATTAAATATGTCCCATTTTGTATTCTTTTGGGATGAATAGAGTTCAGAATCAATACTTTAGGAATTAAATTTGTGAAATTATTGATATAATTTTGTTTTTATTGTCCACTAATGAAGAACATATTCTCTGATCAAAGAACTCTAGGCAAAATCAAAATGGTATACATAACGTACATGATCTAAGACCTTCTCTAATGTTGGGCGCCTAGTGAGGCCCAACTTTTCCATTTTTGATATTTTTAATAATGTCATAAGGCCCTATATTTGATTTTTCCTCAAATCAAATATATATAAAATTATTTAATATATGAATTATAATAGAAAATGCCTAACTGGAAAACCTTGAAAGCCAATTCTTTGATCCACATATATCAATTTTTTAATTATTTATTTTATTTCATAGCAGATTAATTTGAGATATATCGGAATTTTTATATTGATAATATAAGAGTAACTCGATCGTTATACCGATAATCTTGGTAGTATCAATTTGAATCAATAGAATACAAAGATTTTAATTTTAAAACCTGAGAAAAAAGTATTATATTTTATAATATTGTTGATCTAGTCTAAAAATGTTTTGGATATTTATTTTTAGATCAGTCAATTTATGATTAATTCGTAAATTATATTGTTGTGGGGACACGAGCGATGTACGAGGTTGGGCCCACAATGTGTGGGCTTACGTCCTCGGGAGAGCGAAGCTCTACCTTGGTTTCCACTATAATAATCAATGAGAAACGAATACAACGATGTAATAACGATAATCCGAATGAAATCGACCCGNATAGAAAATGCCTAACTGGAAAACCTTGAAAGCCAATTCTTTGATCCACATATATCAATTTTTTAATTATTTATTTTATTTCATAGCAGATTAATTTGAGATATATAGGAATTTTTATATTGATAATATAAGAGTAACTCGATCGTTATACCGATAATCTTGGTAGTATCAATTTGAATCAATAGAATACAAAGATTTTAATTTTAAAACCTGAGAAAAAGTATTATATTTTATAATATTGTAAATATAGAAAAATTTATAAGATTACACAACTATCAATATAAATGTTGATTTTTACAATAAAAATATCATTACAAATAATTAACATCTAATGTTGCTTATTATATGTAATGATATTAATATTAAAAATAAAGAATGGTAATATATACAGAAAGAAATCTAATGAGGAGAGAGAAAATTAAGTTTCCGGAATAACATATTTGAAGATAACCTAACAAGGATTCGGGACCAATAATTAGTTAAAAGGTAGGCTATCAAATGTTGATATAAAATTTCACACATCACAACTAGCTTATCAAAATCTTGTTGAATTCAAGAAGACCAATGAAGGAATGTAAATGTTGGTTCAATGGAACGTTTTCAAGCCGTGCTTTGAAGGGTTTATAAATTAAAGGACATTAAACTTAAACTTATGATCAATGTTTCAAAAATCATTACTAGATATACAATATGAGTCATGTATATATGTATGTTGAATTGAATTAGTAAGATAAATTAGACTATTAACATAAAGAAAATATACAAATTTTTAACTCATTCATAATACATATTATTCTTAATTAGCAAGAACCAATAGTAATTTTCAAACTGCATAACTATTTTTCCCAAACAAAAGATATGATGACTCAATGTAAACTAGTACTGGTCGTTAATTTAATTATATAGTATTAAACAACAATACCATAAATTTAAAACATTCTTTATTATTTGATTTTTTTACTCATGTACTCAAATTAATTTGTATTACTCATTTATTGTATATGCAAACATCTAGAGCATAGTAACTACTTATTGTTAAGAGTTAAATTCTACTCTTTATTATTTCGAGTTTTAGTGAGTGATAACCGTTGGTATTCGGTTGCCGTAATAAAAAAAATGAGAATTATACGTGGAAAACCCGAGAACCGAGAGAAAAACCCACGGGGCACCAAACCCAGAAAGATTTTCAATATGAAGAAGAGCGTAGCAGATAGAGGAAAGAGCTTTTCTTTCTCACTATCTTCTACACCTTTTATAGGGGCAATAATACAATTTAAAAACATTAAATATAATCGTAATCTTTCCCTTGTCTCATCAGCCACAACCGAGCTGATATATGACTTTTGTTGCCTAAAAGTCGTGTGGAGCCGCCTGAGATTGGTGGTGCAGTTATTGTTGACATTAATCACCAACTGTGCCGACTGTTATTTATTAACGATCTGATGTTAATGATCCTGATCGCCACTTGACCATAATTCTGAAAAAACCTGATTCATTTTGAGCCGACACACTATCATAATTTATGCATTAACATTAGCCCCTCAACTTCAATCCATTGTTGTTGTCGAACATAGAGGGAAGTTGCCTTCGTCATATTTTATGTGCGCTTACCCATCGACAAAGAGCCATGCGATCGACACGTGCCTTTTCAAATTCTGCGCGCTGTACACAATGTGTCAGATTTGTCCCATCACTGACTTAAAAAACTGTGCAGAATTCAGAGCGTCATGATCTGAACCGTCCACGTGGCACAATCCTGAGCGTTGCACCAAAAAAAACCCTCCTCCATTGTCATTATCGATCGCGCTCTCAGAAAACCTTTGCTCTCAAACATTCAAGTTATTTCCGACGACTTCACAGCAACCTCCGGGGACCACTTTCTACTTCCTCAACATACTTACAATTATCGAGGTTTGCCCTCTTACGTTGGTGTACATTCTTCATCTTGATTTTATCACTTTTTTCACATTTTTTTCGCCTCTTTATCGATTTCCCTGCGAGTCTTTGCTACTTTCTCCAGTTTTCCGGCAGTTTTATATATTTTCCGGTGTCGTTTTGATTCTTGATGATGAATTTCATTTGCAGATGGCTCCTTGACTGAATCTTGACTATGTTCGTGAAAATATGGCATTCCTGAAGAATATCAACTAGAAGCAGGGGAATATGGATTTGAACCATGGCCTGCTGCTGGCCGATCGTCAATGAGCAATGTTGTGCCAATGACGATCTCCGTTCTAAAGAATGGGCTCAGGTTTCCACTCCACCCATTCGTCGTTGAACTGTTGTGGGCTCTAGCGATGCCCGTTTTTGCACTGATGCCAAGCAACTACTTGGTAATCGTCGCTTTCATCCACTACTGCGATGCCCCAACCCTCAACAACTTCTTGACAATCTACAAAGTGATGTGGCGATCGGGAACTCATGTCTTTGTTCAACGCATGCTGTGGTATTTCACCTGCAGAGGCAAGAACAATGAACTCGTCGAACGACCAGATTCGCAACGCGACTGATACAACACTTTTGTTTGGGTTGTGATTCAAGATAACAACCTTGAATTTCCTCTCCGAGTGTCGGCCACAATACGGAAACTCATGATCGACGGTGAAGAATCAACAATTTCCACTGATCAACTGAAGAACCTGCCGAACTTTGATGGACCACTTTCCAGAAAAAGACGATCGTCTTAGTTGGAAAGTGTTATGTGCAGAGGATAACCTTATCCGTTTGCACATAACAGGTCGATCGATGTGAGATCACATCACTCGAACTTTGGATCAACCTCCATCCCCAGCTGCATAGCGTAAGTTCTTACTTGTCAATTTGGTTTTCCAATATTAACTTTGTTTCATGTTTCAGCTTCTTCCTCCAAACTCTCTTCTGGTGGAAAATTGAAGAGAAAGTGGGAGATGCTTGATGAAAAACTGCAGAAGAAGAAGGCAACAAAGGCGAATGTAACTATTCTGTGATCGTCAAATTCTTCTCTTTTAGTTGTATCTTAATTCTAAATCTTTCTCGCCTGCAGGTCTCTTCATCTAAAAAGAGATCTCCATCGCCATCATCGCCGCCACCTTCTTTAGCAGAAATTATTGCAAAAAGGGATGTTTCTGAGACAGCAGAAGCATTGCGGTCAGCCGACGATGTCGAAGGGACAACTCCACACAATCTGGTGATGATAGCTATTCAAATGAAACCCCTCATCGAAAGGGTAAATCAATTTTTTGAGGATCTGACTCTTGAAAGTTGTTATATGATCGCCGGTTAGAGTGCGTAACGACGCTCATTGTTCAATGAGTTCATGTAGGCTGAGTAAGTCAAACTGATTGAAGATCCAAGGGAGTCTCCAATAAGGTCGGAAACAACCCCAATGAACGACCTTTCGCCTCCTCCTCCAGTCCAAACTCAAATGACGAACTAAGCTGCATTACCTTCTGAACCAAGTTCGTCAACTGGGAGCCAAAGTTTTCCCTCATGGTTTGCTGAATTCCAAAGCAAAAACATGGGGGAAAATATCACTTTTCTAGTACAAGTCGGCAGTGAATTTATGAAGAATCTGACCGTTCTAGTGGTTGTAGGGACACTCTTCAGTACTCATATTGACGAGATGATGGTGGTCGACACCCTGTCGACCCCTTTCTCTAGTTCGCTTAGCAAAGCAACGATCGCCCTTTGTGAGGTACTTCAAATAATTTTAAGTAAGTTTTCATATCATGCTAACTGTCGATCGTTGCAGATGTCGAAGGAACTTTTGTCTATGTATCATAAGACAACATGTTCCTTGAAGGCGACCACCCTTATGCAGAAGAAACTTTCGGAAGCAAACGATCAAATAGCATAAGAAAGGAATAAAGCTACAGAAGATAGAAATAGGGCCGCTGGGCTAAAGGGGGAGCTAGCCGAAGCAAGACGTCAAACACAAGAACTCCCTCACATTCAGGAGGAAAACAAAACTCTGAAAAATAGAGTGAATGTGATAACAAAAAAATTATCCCTGTTGGCCAAAGAAACTCAAAAAGAAGTTACGAGGAGAGTCGAAGTTGAAACACAACTTTACCTCTTCGCCATTAAGCTAGATGCGGAACGGAAGAATGTCGAATTTGCTGAACGCGCCCTTAGATATGCTGAGGAGGAATACCGTCGCGCTCTTTTGAGTTTAGAAAGATAAAGTACAACTCTTCATGAGCTCTGCCGATGGCGTTCTCCTGGACATTACCAAGAAATGTACAGAATATGACTTTCGGATCATCACTCTCCAACAAACGAATGACAAGCATGTATATGACAAATTGTCACTTTTGGATCGTTTCGTTGTCTCCCCAACATTCAAAAATCTGGCAACAACCTACTCCATCGGATCGGTGGAAGAGAAGAAGAGTATTATAAAACAACATATTACTAACATCTTTGAGCCCATTCCAAACTCCAAGGACTGGGAGCATGTCGACCCTCTTACTTTTGATGGGGAATTCAACCCTCGCTCGCCAATTGAAGTGGACGATCCCGATCCAGAATTTGGGCACCTTGCCGATCGGTTTTACAAGCTCATCATGGATAGCTTAGGAGCCTTGTCTTTTGATTCCTCTTCCTCTTGAATGTAATCTTTGTCACTTGTATTTTGTCGATCTTATTCAGTCTTCTATACTTTAATAATAACGACCCAATAGAAATAACTCCTATCATGACATTGATGCCAATAATCAGTACGTAAATCGTCTATCGCCACACTCAACTCAATAGGGTTCATACCTATCGAAAAGACAATTCCTTCCAGAATTTTGTCTAAGTGTCGTATCGTTTGAGGATCATCCAAATATCAAAAACCATATACACGATAATATCAATCCATGGGGGTAGAGTATAATAACGCAGTGGGTAATTATTTATTGTAGCCCATGGTATATATGTCTAGATTCTAGAACATATGTGTCACCCATGATTCCCACTCGTTAAAACATTGTGTTTTGACCACGCTAATCAGTTTGAAGAAAATTTTAAAAAGTAATCCTTAGAGCTGTGTAGACAACTCACTCTACTAATATTGCCTCACTTATTAAATTATATGTGATTTTCTAAAATCAGAGGGATTTTATCCTCTGCCTAAAAAATGGAGTTATGTCAAAGAGGTTTACTGAAGAGGAACGTTCGACATAAATCTCTGCCGAAGAGGATTCCTGATAAGGAATGTTCGACGCAAGCCATACAATGAGCTGTTGTTTTCGAACATGCTGAAAGTTATGATGATCGACATGGAGTCAATGACCCTCGAGGGATACAAAGGTATTCTACCACTTGGGTTGCACATCAAGAAACATTATCAAGAAAAATCAGGTTTCATCAACGAGATTGACGAAGAGGTGATTGTGGATCGATACGTTTGCTTTGCGTCCTTCTGCCTTTTAAAGCCCTTCACATTTTGTTTTGGAGCAATTATTGAAGTCGCATTTTAAATTGCACCCACTCCAGCGTCATTTGTTTCCTTTTAATTTCAGTACGTTTCCCTTCCCTTTTACTCCAGTCTGGACGCGTGTCTTTAGCCTAGCTCAGATTTGCTCTTTTCCACCGCTCAACCTGTAGAGGACATAAAAGAAAAAGAAACTAGAGGGCTCAAGCCTCAAGAAAAATTTCTAGATAAGTTAATTCGTCTCTTGTTTTTCCTTTTTCCTTTCATTTGCCTCAACATACTTCCCCTCAGGTTGCGCGTTGGTCGTTTGGTACTGCTTGCCCTAGATCTGTTTGAGAAGTTTGAACAGATCTGGTTATGCTCTTGCCCCTTTTTGCTCCCAGTCTGGACACGCACCTGCTTGCCCAGCTCAGCCTCGACTCTATCCTTGTTTGA
This sequence comes from Utricularia reniformis, assembly GCA_009725065.1. Taxonomy (NCBI): domain Eukaryota; kingdom Viridiplantae; phylum Streptophyta; class Magnoliopsida; order Lamiales; family Lentibulariaceae; genus Utricularia; species Utricularia reniformis. The sequence continues at coordinate 161,969 of RWGZ01000299.1, read as the reverse complement.
ACGTGCAGAAGGGAAAAAAGAAATAAAGAAGGAAGGAGTTAGTCCTTTCAACCTTGCTGGTCCTTGAAGATAAGCTTCCTGTTTCTTATCCATTTTCCTTCTTCTTGCCCTTAAAAAACTTCCCTTCAGTTTGTACAGAGATGAGCTCGCTCATTTGCCCTAGATCTGCTCAGGGGTGAGCAGACTAGCGCCGATCTTCAGCTTGTTCCCAGGTATAATTTTGGTTAGCATGTCTACGATGTTCTTCGTTGTGTGCACTTTCTCAACTAGGAATTCTTTAGCGTTAATAGCTTCCCTGACCAGTGAGCCTTAATGTTTATATGTTTTGTTATACTGTGAAATGTAGAGTTTTTGCTGAGTTCGATAATGCTCTGTTTGTCACAAAGTAGAACTGGATCTGAATAGTTTAACCCTAGTTCCTTAGTGAGTCTTGAGATCCAAAGTAGCTCCTTAGCAGTCTTTGTCAAGGCCATACATTCTGCCTCAGTAGAGGATCGACCAACCGTTCTTTGGAGTCTAGATTGCCATGAAACTGCCCCTCCTGCAATAGTTACTACATAACATGTGGTGGATCTCCTTGTGTCTAGGTCTCCAGCTAAGTTGGAGTCTGAGTATGCTTTGATGTCCAGTAACTCTTCATCCCTTTTGAACATCAAATACATGTCCCTTGTTCCAACTAGATACCTCATCAGCCATTTGATTCCCTCCCAGTGAGTCCTTCCTGGATTACCCATGAAACGACTTAGAATAGTTATGGGGTAGGCAATCTCTGGTCGGTTGGACACTATTAAGTACATTATAGATCCAACTGCTGAACTATAAGGTACTCCCTCCATGTCTACGAGTTCAAAGTATGTTTTAGGACATTTTTCCTTTGTTAACACAATCTGATTTGGGAGTTGAGTGGTCACTGCTTTGGTACTTTCCATATTGAATATTTTCAGAATTCGATCAATGTAGGCTCCCTGTGAGATAGTGAGCAATTTTTTGTCTCTATCTCTAGTTATATGTATGCCTAGAATTCTTTTGGCAGCTCCAAGATCTTTCATTTCGAAGGAGGTAGCCAATTTTTCTTTCAGCATTTTGATTGATTATTTTGTTGTACATGCAATTAAAAGAGCATCCACATATAACAATAGAATTATAAATTTACCTTCTTCCTCCTTTTTGAAGTAGGCACAGTGATCACTTTCCGTTCTTTTGAACTTTTCTTGAGTCATGAAGGAGTCAAATCTCTAATTTCACTTCCTATGGCTTGCTTAAGTCCATTAATGCTTCAATTTAATTTGCACACATAATCTAGCTTGTCCTTTACTTCAAAACCAGTGGGCTGCTTCATATAAATTACTTCCTCTAAATAGTCATTTAAGAAATCAGTTTTTACATCCATTTGTTCAAATTCCAGGTCTAGATGAGCCACTGCAGCTAGCACTAGTCTTATTGTGGTGAATTTAACAAGTGAGAATATTTCATCAAAAAAGAAAAAGAAACTGGAGGGCTCAAGCCTCACCCAAAATTTCCAGATAAGTTAATTCGTCTCTTGTTTTTCCTTTTTCCTTTCATTTGCCTCAACATATGGAGGCATGCAAAGAATGAATAATGAACGCAATAAGAGCTCTGGCAGGAACGAGGTTAAAGGACGAGGAGATTGGAAGTCAAAAGCAAGCAAGATCCTGGCAATCTCCTCGTCGAGGTTAAAGGGCGAGGAGATTTCCAGGATCGTGCTTAGATAAATTTGTAGTAGTATTCATCGTTGATATCCTGGTTTATTCGCGAAATCGGTAAGAACACGAGCAACATTTGAAAACGGTGTTACATATTCTGAGAGGGGAGAAATTGTACACCAAATATAGCATGTGCATATTCAGAATGAACAACATAGGCTTTCTGGGCCATGTGATATCGGCAGAGTGGGTGATGGTGGATCCAGCAAAAGTGGAAGCCGTGAGTAAATGGCCAAGACTAACGAATGCCCGAGAAGTCGGATGTTTCCTTGGACTAGCGGGGTACTATAGCAAATTTATTGAGGGCTTCGCTAAAATAGTAAAACCATTGATAAACCTGACCAGGAAGGAAGTCAAGTATAGTTGGGTCGACAAGTGTGAAAAGAGTTTCGAATGCCTTAAGACAAAGTTGACGTCAACTCCAATTTTAGTGTTACCAACACCAGGACCTGATTTTGTCGTATAAAGCAATGCCTCGAAGGAGGGCCTCGGATGTGTATTGATGCGAGATGAAATAGTCATAGCCTACGCCTCCCGCCAGTTAAAGATACATGAAGTGAATTACCCAACCCAATATCTAGTGTTGGCCGAGTGGTGTTCATACTCAAGATATGGAGGCACTCTTTGTATTGGGTAAAGTGCGAATTATTCACTGACCACAAAAGCTTTAAGTATTTGTTCACCTAGATAGAGCTAAACATGCGACAACCGAGATGATTCGAGTTAATCAAAGAATACGACATGAATATTCAGTACCACTCTGGGTAGGCGAACCAGGTGCTAGATGCGTTGAGCAGAAGAAATCAGGGGGTGTTGGCAAATGCATTGATTAGGGAAATGGAGAGCTTACAGTTGGAAGTAGTAGAGTCTACCACGGCGATGCCAGGAACTCTTATGGCGAAACCGATAATACTTGATGAAGTGCTCGAAGCTTAAGAACTGGACAACAAAAATCCGGTAACAGGGAGGGAGAGAATGAATATCAAGGACAAGATTATTAGCCGACGGACCGACAGACTGTTTAGAATGAAGGAGCGTATATGTGTACCCAATAAGCCGGAATTAAGAAACAAAATAATGGGAGAGGCACATAGTTCGGCATTGTCAGTTCACCAAGGAAGTACCAAGATGTACCGTGACCTGAAAACGCACTGGTGGTAGGAGTGGAATGAAAAACAAAATCACAAACTTTGTGGCACGATGCGACACATGCCAACGATTCAAGGCCAACACCAACCCCCGGGGTCAAGTTACAACCTCTAGAAGTTCCCGAGTGGAAGTGGGGTAATATAGGCATGGACTTCGTAGTAGGGTTACCCAAAAGCCCATGGAAAAATGATGGCTGGTGGTCAACCGGTTAACTAAAGCAGCACACTATCTAGATATCAAAACAATGTATGGAGTGGACCGACTTGCAAGAATATATGTGAATAACATAGTCAAATTGCATGGGATTCCAACCACATTGTATCAGATAGAGACCCGAGGTTTACTTCAAGGTTTTGCGCACCATGCGGATAGGGAAACTGAGACCTCGGTACATTAGACCATATGAGCTAAAATGGAGAATCGAGAACCTGGCCTACCAATTGAGGCTCCCCGAAGAAATGGGAGTAATACACAACGTGTTTCACGTTTCCGAATTATGGAAGAGCCTGACTTAGGGAATACAAGGACATGTAGGAGAAGAAAGATTAGAGCTGACCCCATATTTGACATATGAGGATGTGCCCATAAAGATCCTCGCAAGGGAAGAAAGGAAACTATGAAACAAGTGGATCCCCATGGTGAGGGTACAATGGTCGAACCACGGAGAACAGGAAGACACATGGGAAACGGAACGAGAGATAACACAACGAGCACCCGTGATAATGCATGATCGGCATGCACGAGATTCGAGACGAAACTCAAATTAAGGGGGGGAAAATGTGATGACCCAGGAAAAAAGTACCATAGGCCGATGGCAACGGTGACACTTACAATATTTAAACTAATGTAAACTATGAGGGAAATAATTAAGGGTAGGGAAAGTTTAAGTAATTCTTAAGGAGGGGTCAAAATGAAATTATAGGGAGTTAAAATATCTATAAATAGAGGCTAGAATGACCCAAGGAAGACCATTTGTCACTTGGACATGAAAAAGACCCGGGAAGGAGCAATTCACCTTGGATTTGAACCAAGGAGCAATTCACTTTGGATTTTGCCAAATTCACCGTGGATTTTAAGCAAACGTGTAATTCACCGCGTATTTTTGTGGACGAAGCAATTCACCGCGGATTTGAGTTGAAGAATCAATTCATCGCGGATTTATGTTGAAGAAGCAATTCATTGCCGATTTCAGTTAGATTCACCGCGGATTTCATGGTAAGGAGGAATTCACCGCGGAAATGTTGTGCTCATGTAATTCACCGTGAATTTCAATGCAGAGACGTAATTCACCCTGGATTTATAAATAAATGAGAGAATTCCACATCGACCGTGGGGAAATGATAAGTAAGTTAAGCACGTCCTAGCATAAATCCTGTCTCACCAATCAACCTTTTCACCTCTCATCTAATAGAAAAATCTCAAGACACTATATATAAAAAATCCATCAACATATAAATGGAAAACATTGTAAATTGATACCTCACAAGTTATGTATAATAATCTTGAAGATAATCAATATTAGAAAACCTATGGACTTCGATCCCTTCCATGGTTTCGAGATTGTAAGCTCCTCTGTATAATAATTCTTTCATTCGATAAGGGCGTTCCTATAATTTCCCGAAAACTAAAGATCGGTGAATTAAGAAATTATAGAAAATAATCATAAAAAAATGATTTATTCTTTTCAGAGATGAATTATAGTAAATAAATGAAAGAGAATACAATATTGGATTTGAAAAGCTTTATACAAATATAAATACATTGGCATATGACTAATGGACCAATGTGGAAGGCCCGTAACAAGTTGGGTTCCTCCTATCTAGTCTCTACTAGGGAAATTAATAATGTTAAATGGGTTTATGTGTACTGACGGTAGGAAGTAATGGTTGGCTGCCTCAATGCGCACCATCAAGGCTTGAGCCAATATGATAGTCGTGCGTCCCCTTGCTCCCCAAACAAACCCCATCATACGAAAAGCAGCATGAAGGTCTAATGGACTCATCGTGGTTTTTATCCGAATCTGAGGTGCGATGCCTTTTCTGTTCGTATTAGGAAATTTATTTGTTGTAATCCACCGTATAATGAACATATTGTCTGCTTTGGGTGGTAATTATATGAGTTATCATCCTAATGTTGATAATAAACGAAGTAGTTGAATGAAAATTGTCTTGGAATGGCATATTAAAGAAATATTCTAGCCTGTGAGCTCATACATGAATCTGGAAAATGTTGACACCAATTTTATGTATTTTGGGTCAAATTGGAAGTATGAATCAACCATCGTTTAATTTGTTTTCGTTCAAAATTTATGTATGGTTTCAAGCCACAACTTGTGTTTGTTTATAGCTACTTCGGTGGGCATTTAATTCCCTTAGGCATATGATGCACGCAAATAATCCAGCGCTTCACGAGTAGAGAAACGGTGATAATTTTGGAATTATGGAATGCAACATATGACAATTTACGATGTACAGGTACGCGGGATGATCAATCAAATAATCGAAGATTTATGCTCTTTTATTCTTTTTATGATGAAATGTTTAAATTAAAATGTTTTGACATACGTTGTCAAAACATTAAGGGGAAGCATGGGAAAGGAAGATATTAAGGGGATGCGTCGGAATAGTTAGTCGTCGCTGATAGTAGTAAAGTTAGTCGTCGGAAGAGTGATTACGAAGTCGAGAGTAAAGTTAGTTCGTTAAGATGTTAGTAAGATGAAGAGCTGAAAAGAATTAGATTAAGTTGTAAAGTTTATTTAGGATATCTACTCTGATGTTGTAAATTTTAATTATCTTATACCACATAAAAAGCGATAGTGTTCCAAAGAATAGTAGAGCACGACATGTCGTGCTCCTAAAACGGCTAGGCCAGGTTTTGGGATTTGGCAGTTCCCATCGCCGATCGAGCTTCCAAGGAATTCTCTAAGCCTCTATGCTACAAAGGATCATATATTCTTCAAAAAAAGAACTTGGATTAACTCGTTGATTGTAGAAATTCTCAACAATTCTACAAGGCTTTACTAAACACCCATAGATTGCATCGCGGTTTTCTACCACAATATCAAAATCCATCACCTGGAGCTCATCATTCGAATCCTAAGAATACAAAACAACCTATTTTTAGAACATTTTCTACATGTACCTAAAATACTGAGAATACCGAGAAAGTTGTTTCTCTTGTGATGTGGGTTGGCGTGGTGCAATATGCCTAAAATACTCCGTGGAGATGATCGAGCCAAGTTCCTAAAAAATTTTCAGATTTCTACTTTATCTCGTTTTAAATGGAATGATTCGAGACCTCGGTTCTGCCATTAGTCTTTGTGTGGGAAACAAATGAAAACAATTGCTTAATTCCTAATTCTTCGCGCATGTCCTTAACGTTCAAACGAGTAAATATGATGCCAGTATCACATAACAACACCCGAGGTACCCCGAATCTAGTTATAGTACTATTCGATAGATGCTTCTTGATCGTCTCCTCGGTGATAGAGAATAATGGCTCAACCTCAATTCACTTCAAGATGTACCATTTGATTAATCGAATTTAGAATTGGTCCCAAGATGTAAATTCCTCATCTACCGAAAGGGCAAGGAAGGGCTTTAAGTTTAACAAGTTATTTGGTTACCGTTGATAGTTAGCATTAAACTAGAATGGTTGGAACTTCTGAACTAAATCCTTGGCATTTAGTTTAAGGACAAGCTACCGAGCCCCAAAAGTGATTACCACATAATCCTTCATCAATTTCACTCAAGGTTGACCTTGCTTCATTCGGTAGAATGCATCGTAGCAAAGGTCTCCAAAAGATCTCCTGTATAATACCTCATCATAAATAACAAATCTAGTTACCCATGACAATAGATGCTGCCAATCATAAAATTTTCGGGGGACCTCCACATCCGAAAAATAATTAATGATTTGTTGCATAGATGCAATGAATGGTTTCACTTCGACACTACCTTCCATTTGTGCATCGATGCTAGAAAAAGATGGGCCTTTCAACCGGGGTTGTCCCTTAAGCTCGAACGACGATTTATCCTACATGCGCACTTGAACAGTCACCTCCCGAAAGTAAGGAAATCTTTGGTTAGACTAGCCAATGCATCCACCTCGCGATTATTTTCTATGGGAACATGTAAGTAGGTTAAAAACTTCAAAAGTTTGGTGACCTTGATTACCTTCTCCATTTACAACTCCATAGCTGGTTCGTGAGTTTCAAAGGTACCATCAACTTGTTCCACCACTAACTTTGAATCTTTAAATACACGAAGTTTTACTATGCCAATATCAAGGGTCAATCATATTCTAGCGATAAGAGCTTCTTACTCTGCAGAATTGTCAAAACACGAGAAATAGAATTTCAAGGTCTTATCAATATGCTCCCATTGTGATGTTACAAAGTGAATTCCAACCCCTTTTTCTCCTTAGGTAAATCTATCAACATACATGTCCCACATTTCATCATATGTCCAAATAACTATTGTGGCCCTCTTCATTTCTAGCACAATGTTTGCCATAACTTTGGCTTAATTACCATTCCAAGCACGAACTCAAGATTTGTTGCACTCAAATGAATAGACGATTTGTTTATCCTATTTGAAGTGAGTGCTTTGAAAGGACATCTTCCCGTGGTTGATGAGTAAACACATTTTCCAGTCCACCTTTGAAATTATGCTTCAATTTTTTAAAGTCCTTTTTAGGTTGAGTAGGAATTTTTCAATGCTCAAGTATGTGGTCTCTATATGGAGTATTGTATGATTTATATTATACACTTTTCAGAGGAAATCATTACCGATCGTCACTAATGCTGCATTTACGACCACCATACAAATTCTCAAATAAGGATAGAGGGGCTCATCTGTTAAGGTTAACCAAGAGGGGCGGGCTCATCAAATATTTTTTAAAATCATGGAAAGTCTTTCCACAATCTTCTTCTAATTCTACACTTTTTCTTGTTGAAAGTCATTAAATAAGTTCGAGCGCGGTCGGCAAACATGAAAAAAAATCCGTTAAAGGGTACCAAACAACGAGTTAGACTATGAAATTCCTTTGGGTTCATTGTGGACCATGTCGATGATGGTTTGCGTCTTCTAAAGATTAGCTTATATTCCCCTTTTGGAAACGCAATGTCCCTGGAGTTTTCCAATACGAATTCCAAAACAACATTTTGATGGGTTGAGCTTCAACCTGTATTTCCGAAAAACTCCAACATCTCTGTTCGTTACTATATCCTACTTCCGAGCATGGTAGGAAGGATAATTCCGCCAAAAGGAATCAACGACCATTGGTCAATGACAAGAGCGTAATGCTGACATGCTCTCAAGGTTGACCAAGCTAAGTCAAATTGCATCATCCACATTCTTGGAAATAATATCAAGAACTTCTTTTGTCGACAAGAAAGAGATACACAATGCGATTTGCAATAATAACATTAATGATGATGGGTTAATTATGGGGTTCGAAAATACCTTCTTTTTCCGCTTGTCAAATGTGATATCTTCTTTGGTCGAAACTAAAACTATTGTCGCAATTTCACTCCATGTGTACAATTCCTATATTATTCTTCCCTATAACCAAACTCCGACATCTTTCTTCAATAAAACTTCAAACTTCCTTATTCAAACCCTCATTTCACTGTAGTTTTGTAGAATGTCTTTTTGCTTTTTGTTAAGATGAAGGCCCAATTTCTTTATTTTAACCCCCGAATAGTGTATTCTAGCAGTTTTTCATTTTAATCTTAAGTTTTGTAGTTCATTAGAAATGTTGTTAGAAATGGAACCAGTCCTCCACATCAATGCTATTTGAACGAAATGCTCCATTCAAGAGGAGTATCCTCTAGAATTTGGTTGAAACTAGACTAAACAATGGTGTGCCAATGTGTCGTTCGTCACTAACCCACGTTGTCCTATTGATGATCTAAGCATTAAGTAATGGGCTCAAGTTCATGTTCCACCTCTTTGTCGTTGAACTACTATGGGCCCCTACGATGCCAATATTCGCCCTTGCATCTCCCTATTAAGTCCATAAGAATAAAATTGACCAAGCACTGGTAAGTAGCCATATATTCTTTAATGTGAACGGGATAGCAACATATATGAAACACTATCCGTAGTGGCAATAGTGGACTTCTGCTGGTATTCACGTGGTAGGAAAATCTTATGGCAACCTGAATAGGCTTCCATTGTACTCCAAAGGGTACTGCAAATGACAGTGTCAACCAATAGATAAAATTGTGGCAAGGGGTAAAGTTCTGACTCTCAAGATTTATTAAGACCTTGTAATCGACAAAAATTGCTATTTCCCACCAAATTTTTGGACCAAGACTCAGTTAGCTACCCACTCGGAATATTGAATGTGGTATACATACAAGTCAACTACAAGCTTGGTGGTTTCTTCCTTTATTATTGTCATCATTTGGGGAAAACTGTGTAGCTACTATGTCACACCTCGAACCCAGGCTTAGCTGGTTAGGGATCCAACAGTGCCGCACCTGTTATGGGTATGAAGCAATTAAATAAATAAATGGGAATAATAAAAAGCTATGAACTAATAGTAATGTAGCGAACGAACATAAGCCCCAAAACAACTAAGTACTGGGGTAAGACCCTGACAAGTAGTTCATGAAACAAGACATCACATTTTCGCAAAACATTTGGCGACTCTTAAACCTTCGGAACCAGCCGACGACCCTCGTTCCCATCCTAGCTGTAACGATCGTAAAACTAGCCTAGCTGAATTCAAGAAGTGGTCATGACTATTACGGAAAAATATTTGAAACAGAGTTCTAGAGTTCGATACATAACCATGAAATGTCAATAAGTAAAGTTCAATACAAGAAACTAAAGACATGACACCCGACTTTCGGTCAGCCTACGACCTTCCCTCCCCTTCGCACTCCTCCATCTCTCCACTTACAAAATCTGAAAAGTGATCACAATCTATCAAAAGAAACTTCGTTCTAACAATTCAAAACACTTTCTTCGGTTTATTCTTCATACATATAATCTCATCATATCATTTTATCTTCCTTAAATTCCCATTTCCTATCATTCTTCATTCGTTAATGTGACCAGTTTTGACATGCTCGGTTACATATCCCGCCCAAACCGACCGTTAGATTTTGGCCGATCCGACAAGCATGTATGCTTCCCTTCCCCGGTTAGGGATTTCACCGCTACACCTTTCCCATTCGGTTTTGTTCGGCCTTGTAGTACTTACATCCCATTTGTGAGAACTGGATATCAATCCCTCAGGCATGCCCTACATATGGCTGACCGTTCATTTGGCACGATGCCGGGTTTGGTATTTCCAACTCGCCTCGAGTCTACTCCTTTTATATTTCCCATTATATATATTGTGACTCCTTTTCCATTTGTTTTCCTAAACCCGAACCTTCCCTTGATCTATCGTGTTCACTCCGCTTACTTGGTGATTTCGGTGTTCGATGTTTGCTTTTATCCTTCCTGCATTTGTGAATACCCCTATTATATTAACGTACAATGACTTATGCTCACCATATTGGTTTTCAATCCATTGATTTACCATGGTTATCTACGAGCCCTTTTTCGTCACGTTCTGGGGCCGATTTGCGACGAGCAACCTCCTAGCATCCAAATATGTAGCCAATTTCTTCCCTACAACAAAAATCTGCGGTAAATTGATCACATCTAGCAAATCCTTGGTTTAATTACACATGGGGTCAGAGTTCTCGGTGAATTTGCTAAAAATCCGTGGTGAATTTCACTTACGATCCAAATCCACGGTGAATTTACTTTATGGTCCAAATATGCGGTAAATTTAACTTGTGTCTTAAAATACACGGTGAATCTCATTACGATCCAAATCTGCGTTGAATTTTTTCCAAATTAGCGGTGAATTACACTTACGATCCAAATCCGCGGTGAGTTTGTCTCAAATCTGTGGTGAATTTCTCAAAATCCTAGGTGAATTGTTAATCTTTGTCTCTCTTTGGTCTTTTCGTCTCTAAGTGTCAAATGACCCTTCCTAACCTTTTCCTCCTATTTATGGGCCTCCTAACTTGCCCCAAATGGCACCTTAGCCCCCTTAACTTGCCCAAGTGGCCCTTTACCCCTTAGATTCATTTGCATCAAAATTCTTACGAATTACATAAGTAACATGTCGTACTCTGTCCTCTCTTGTTTCCATCATTTTTACCGAGTTGTTACACTAGCTCAAGTCTCTTCCTCACCTACGAAATTTGTAGAGCGTTCATGGTCTAATAAAAAAAACTTCAAATATAGTAAAGAAACGAAAATAAGACTTAAAATTCATTTTATAAAACATTCTTGAAAAGCTTCTTGTGTCTTGGTTCTCTTCTTTCTATCTAGTCAGGTTTTTACATTTCCAGTAATATGTCTCGCCCAAGATGACTTGTCTTACGAGGGAAGGATCTCAACGAGTCATCTCCCGAATTTTTACATGTTCGGGGACATGTCTCGTCCAAGCTGACCTCTCCTTGAGGAACAGATCTCGATGAGCCTTCCTCGCTTCCCCAATCTCGGTCGATTTCATCCTCGTTTAATGTTACCTTATATTGGGGCATGACTCGCCTTGTGGCTCACGTGAACTAGCACGGTGCCGGGTTGGTGCGTCCAGCTTCCCTGATTCTTAAAGTATCCTTCTTAATTATCCTCGAGACACCCCCTCTCGGCGGAAAAAACTTAACATTAAGTTACTTTACCATTCTTCCTACTTACCTCTTGCCTTGCTTCTCGTCCCTAGTAGCTTTCCTGCTTTCAAGATACTCACTATTACTATGTTCTGGGACATTGCACTAATGATACGTTTATTCATTCGAGTTCTAGTTACTGTAGTCCCTCGTTAGTCCCCCGGCCTCACATTTCACCACTACTCACACCTTGCTTTGAGATTTCCATGGGTATTCGCGGTAAAAATGTACGTTTTTGCATCAAATTATATGCAAGAGTGGATCTGCGGTGATTTTACTAATTTCTGTGGCGAATGGCATGTATTAGAGTTTCCGTGGGAAATTACATTTTTTATATTTCCGCGGTGAATTAGCCTCGCTCCAAATCCGCGGGGAATTATGTCCAACTTCGTTTTCCATAGTAAATTATATGCCAAAGAAATCCGTGGGTAATTAATATGTCAAAAATCCGCAGTGATTTCGTATCCAAATATTCCGCAATTAATTTTCGCGGTAAATTTTTACTCTTTAACAATTCATCGCGGATTTTCTTTTGTTGGGCTACTTTTCGAGCTTTTTCGTGTCAACCTGCCAATTACCCTTCTTAGTCCATTTTAACCTCTATTTATAGATTTTCTAAGTTACTCTAATTGCATTTTAGTCACTCATTCCCTTTCTTTTATTGCTTTTTACCCCAAAACCTCTTGAGTCACAACATTAACTGTTACGTCGGAAAATTTCACCCTTTATAATCGTACTTTTTTCCGGGGTTCTATTTTCTTGTCATTACATCCTCCCCTCCATATTGGGAGTTTTGTCTTGAAACTCGCTTGTACCATTCTTCCATGACGACCGGCGAGTTGTTCATGATTTCCCGTTCCACTTCTCACATGGCCTCCCTCTCTCCGTGGTTCGACCATTGCACTTTCACCATAGGAACAACCTATTCCTTAATTTCCTTTGCGCCCTTTCGAGAATTCTAATCGGTACCTCTTTGTTAGTAAGTGCGGGTGATCGCTCCAATGGCTCTAAAGCTCGTTCTTGCGTCCCCTCGCTTAGGCTTGTTCTCAATTGTGACACATGGAACACGTTTGGTATCCCTCCCATTTCCTTTGGCAATTCCAATCTATGTACTAGGTTCTCGACTTTCTCGATAATCTCGTATGGCCCCACGTACCTCGGCCACAGTTTCTGGGAGAGTGCCACCCTCATTACTTCCTTCATAGGGATACACTTAGATGGGCTTTATCTCCAATGTCCAACTCTAGCGGCCATCTCTTCGTATCAGCTCAGCTATTGTAGCGATCTTGGGCAGCCTTCATGTTCTCTCTTACCATCCATACCTTTTCCTTGGTGATTTCTACCAATTCAGGCCCAACACAGTGGCGTCTTGCATTTTCGGACGTACAATACTTAGTATGGAGGCATGCATATACTAGTGTTGTAACTATTGTAAACAAACTCCACCAGCAGTGGAAATTCATTCCAGCTTCCTCTTAAATATAGCACACAAGTTCTAAGCATGCCCTCCATGATCTGATTTACCCGCTCTGTCTAGCCATCTGTTTGGGGATGATACGCGGTACTCATTGTCAACTTTGTTACGGGTGATTTCTGGAGACTCTAGCAAAATCGTGAGGTGAATCTTGCGTCCCTATCTGATACTATTCTTGCTGGTACACCGTGCAACTTTAAAATTTTTCAATGTACACCTTTGCTAACCGGTCAACCCCGTCCGTTACATTGATTGCTAAGAAGTATGTTGATTTGGTAAGTTAGTCGACCATGACCCATATTGCGCGTTCTTCTAGGGGCTCCTTGGTAAGCCTACGACAAAATCCATACAGACGTGGTTCCACTTCCATTTCGGGATTGATATGTGTTGTATGAAACGGCTCAAAAAGGCGAAGCAAATGGGAACCCGAAGCAAACGAGATTTCTCGTATTAATTTTAGTTATAATTCATGAAATGAGGGGTATTGTAGCAATTTAACATGATTCAGGGACCGAATTCAATTCAGTGGGGAAATTTTGGAAGGAAGGACTAAAGGGTAATTTAGATAAGTAAGGAGACCTATAAATAGCAGTGGGAAGGAAAAAGAAGGGTCATTTGACACAAAAAAATGAAAGGAAACCCGAGAGAGCAAAATTCACAGCGGAAAATTGGGGCGACGACATAATTTAATTTGAATTTTGAACCAAGAAGTAATTTACCGTGGAATTGAAGACCTATGTTCAAATTCACCTTGAAAAAAGGGGCTGAAGTGAAATTTGCAGCAGATTTTAGGGACCAGTTGTAATTTGCCGCAAATTTCGGACTTGCTTGTAAATTCACCATGATTTCGGGGCTAGCTTGTAAATTACCGCGAATTTGGGGTCACTGCGTAATTTACTGTGAATCCAAGGATTTCATGAACAATAGGCGGGAATTTTGAGACTAATGTGTAATTCACAACAAATCCTACGAACCGATTGCAATTTACAACAGATTTGAAGAGAGAAAAGGAATTCATCGCGAACCGATCTCGAAACGCGACAGAAAAGAGTAATAACTAGAGTCTACGAAAGTAGGTAACGATGAAGACACAAGACGCTAGAACAAACAAGTAATCAGAGTAAACACAGTATATCAAGAGAAGGTTCACGAGTAGGGATTTTGAGTAAACACAAAGTTAAAACTTAGGGAGTGTAATTTAAAAAAAAGAAGTCTAGGGGCATGGTGGAAACATCAAGCCCGTCACAATGTTCATGTGCACGGTTAGCCACAAGTATGTCATGTCCGAGGAAGCAACACAGAGGTTCCTAGAGATAACATTGTACATACTACACAACCCAACTGAACCGGATGGGAATGGGGTAGCGCCTGGGTCTCTACCCGGGAAAGGGAAGCATATATTCTCGTCGAGTCGGCCAACAGCTAACGGGCTGGTTGGGCGAGAGATGTCACTTGGCATTTAAAAACCAGCCATAGTAGAAAACCAGAGAGGAATAGAGAGAGACGAATAAGAAGGAAAAAGATAAGAAACCAAGAAATTAAATAAAAGAGAAAAAAGAAAATGAAGATAATGAACCAATTCTTTTTTTTTTGAATTAGAGAAGCTTCTCTTAATGGACTATGCCCGGTTTAAAGATTTTGTAGGGAACGAGTCGGAGGCTTAGATTATGGGGAGCGAAGGTCGTGGGTCTTCCACTACCTGAGTCGACCCTTTTGACTCTTGAAATTGTTTAGATGTATTTTGACAAACTGATGTTGGTTTTTTTATGTTTCGAACCATGCTTTAATCGAATGCTTTGCTCCATTTCTTTAGCATATAGAAATTTACCTAGCACTGGTTTACAGTCGTTACAAATGGTATTAGAAAGCCACTCTCGACACTAAATTGGTGTTTAGACGATCTGAATCGAGTCTAGGAGTAAAACCCTAAGTCCTAGAAGGACGACCAACCATAGTCGATGGGAGAGTAGCTGGGAGTCGAGAAGTATATATAGAGTGGGATAGAAAACTAATTAGAAATTTTCAGGATGGCACCAAAAACCAAGGTACATGGAAGCCGGAGGATTGAGAACGAAATGTCTTAACATGTACCTACAACTTAGATTCCAGACTCAGATTCGACCACCCCTACCACTCTTAGCCAGGATAACCTGAGGGACATATTTTAGAATATGGCTACCACACTAATGAACACCATGATGCAAGGGCAAGTAGGGAGAACTGATGGTGGAGACGCGACCCGTGAACACCCTAGAGAGAAGGGCCGTATGTATAACAACGAAGCGCTGAAAAAGGTGGGCATAAGCAGTTTTTCATGGGGAAAGGCGGAAGACGCTGAAGCATGATGATCCGATTGGAGGTGAAGTTCGACTTGTTGGAGGCGCCCACTAAGATGAGATCGGGATTGGTGCCATTATTGTTTGACTGGAGCACAACCCACTAGTGGGGAAGTGTATCTGCATCCTTGTTGAAAGGGGGTCTGATTCCATGGACGAAGTTTAGGGAGGTGTTCTTAGACTACTTCATTCAAAAAAGGCTAAAAAAGGATAAGAGAGCGGAGTTTGATAAGCTGACAAGAGGGAACCGCACGGTCATGGACTACATGCAAGATTTAATCGATTTGGGAAGATATGCCCCCGTTGTCATGGGGAACAAACAGGCGAAGATGCATCGCTTCACAAAGGACTTGAATGAAAAAGGAAGACTGCCATGTACTGCAGAGACGACGAGGAGTTTTGGACCTTAGTGGCGGCCGTAGTGCGAGTGGAAGGAGGATTCCTAGGATTAGACAGCGAGTGAAAAAAAAGGGTGACGAAAACAGATTTCCGTGAACGGAGCGTTGGGAAAGGAATAAGCAACACTGAGAGCATGCGGTCGGTTCATTGGTCCCTCACGAGGCCGACTTGCCCCAAATGTTAAATAAACCACTATGGTGAATGCTGCATTGGAACTAGCGCATGCTACACATGCGGGAATGAGGGACATTATGCACGAGATTGCACCAAATAGAGAAAAATGGAAACTGCAACGATAGAGGGTCGAGCTAGAGAGAGAGCCACAGGAAACGACCAAGTATTTGCAGTGAACAAGGAACAAGCATTAGAGATCGAGGAAGTCGTGGCAGGTACGTTACTCCTTAATGGCTTTATAGCTTACGTATTATTTGACTATGGAGCGACACACTCGTTTGTGTCAGAAAAATTAGCCCGACGATTCGGGAAGGAAAACAATCAGATGAAAATAACTGTTACAACACTCGAACCACAAACTCTTGAGGCCACAATGGTCTACGAAGGGTGCATAGTGGAAAAAGGGACCATGAGGACGAGAGGTGACTTAATCGAATTGAAGAAATCAGAAGTTTTCATGCTTGGATGGATACTATCAAAGATTTATCGAGGGATTCTCACATATAGCAAGAGCCTTCACTAACCTCACCAGGAAGGACATGAGAAACGTATGGGACGATAGATATGAAGAAAGTTTTGAGGAATTGAAAATGAGGTTAACATCCACACCCGTATTGGTACTGTCAATACAGGGTTGACATTTCACCATATTCAACGGCGCATCGAAGGAAGGACTCGGGTGTCCTAATGCAGGACGCGAAAGTTATTGCGTATGCCTCGCGACAATTGAAAGAACATGAAGTTAATTAACCGACCCATGATCTAGAACTTGCGGTGGTCATGTTCGTTTTAAAATTATGGAGACACTGCTTATTGTAAGGACCCCTCGGGGGTGCTAGAGAGAGGGCACCTTAGGCGAATCCCTACATCGGATATAGATGGGAAACGATCAGAGATTAAGTATAGTGATTCGTCTTCCATTGCACGAGGCCTTTTCCCTAGCAAAGTGGCATGCGGAACGTTAGAACTGGAAAGTTAAGCGTGTTCACCCTGGAGCAATTCAGGGATGGGTGACCCACTGGGAAGTGTGGGAGCTAGCGAAAAAGTAAAGCAGTGAGGACTAGGCTGGTGTCATTAGGGTCAGCCTAGTCCAAAGCGGACAATATCGTGCAAGCGGAAAGACGGGTCGTTACACTTATTATGCGTGAGATGTGAAGTATATTCCGATCACAAAAGTCTGAAATATTTGTTTACATAGAAAGAATTGAATATGAAGTAGAGCGGATGGTTGGAACTGATAAAGGACTACGACGTCGCTATTCATTATCACATGGGAAAGGCAAACCAATTGGCGGACGCAATAAGTCGGAAGGACCAAGGTTTACTAGCTAGATAATTGACGAAGCAAATGGAAGAGTTGAGGTTGGAGGTAGTGGAATCAACAGAAGCAATATTAAACTCCATAACCGCTAGACCAAATATCCTTTACGAGGTTATGGAATCACAAGGATTGGATGCTGAAATAGCTAGGTGGAAAATGAGATTTCACTGAACAACGACCACAGGATGACGATTGGAATAGAAATGTTCGTCCGAATACAGGGGAGTGTTTGTGTACCAAACATTCCCGAACTAAGGACGATGATCATGAACGAAGCACATAGCTCAACATTCTCTATTCCTGGGTAGAACAAAAATGTGTCAGGTCGTGAAAATAGATTGATGGTGGAACGGTATGAAAAATGACATAGAAAACTCTGTGGCGCAGTGCGATACATGCCAAATATTAAGGCGGAACACCAACGCCCTGGCGAGGAGTTACAACCACTAGACATCCCGGAATCGAAATGAGATAACATCGGAATGGACTTTGTGGTGGGGTTACCAGAATGATGCAATCTAGGTGATGGTCGATAGACTATCAAAGGCGGTGCATTTTATAGCAATTAAAATTACTGACGGAATCGATCGCCTTGCCCAAGTTTATATCGATAATATTGTCAGACTACACGGGATTCTCATGAGCATTGTGTCGGACAGGGATCCAGGTGTTGTTAATGATCTTTGGTTCATTGTAAATTGTTTATGGACCTACGTGTGGGCCTTATGAATATAATGGGATTGGGCTTTGGTTTTAGTTGGGTTTGCAATTGACCCAACTAAATGGCTTACGCACAGCAATCTCGCTTACTTTTCACTTTGTGCAAACCGTTCTTAGGGTTTACAGTTTTTTGCACTAGCTGTGCGATAACTTTCTTTTAGCCTTGATTAGCTTTACTTCGATTATGATGTTAGCCTTGTTTTTTGTTACTACGTTTATGCATAGTGTTTTCATCGCCGTTTGATTCTTGCTTAGCTTTACTGCTCTTTACAGTTTTTGTTAATGCTTCACACTTTTAGCCTAAGTCTTGGCTCTAAGTGTTTACTACGTGTGGCTACTTGCTGTTATCGTCGATAAAATTGAGAATATCCTTGGATTTCTCAAAGTCTTGGTACAAAATAAGCATTTTCAAACAAGATCGATTCAAATATGAGTTTCGGAAAACATTTGGCTAAGATCTATATTTTCGGCTCTAACTATTAGTAGATATACCACTTTACCATGGCCTTTAGTAAAAAAATCGATATTACTGAGTCTTTTGGCATTTGAGGCTGTGAGACGGCATCTGTTTACTGTTTAAACGAAGTTAGCTTAATGATAAGTCTGCCTTGAGTTGCAATGTATTGGTATGATATCTTACGTGTTAAGAAACTCAAACCTTCAGATTGAGATCTTGATAGATCTAGGGTTCTGGATCAAACTACGAGTTGGAACGAAATTACTAAGCAATTTCTAACCCTTAACTCTAGCTTTTTAATTCCTGTTCTTTTGTGTTCTTGTGTGAATATTTCAACTGAACTAGTAAATAAAATATTGCAGGGGGTTGGATAGTGGATTGCCGAAACGATCGTATCTTTGCCAAAATAACGTGATCGGATACCACTTTAAATATATTTTTATTTTCTTTAGATTTAAAACAAACTAGTTTAGATTAGTTAGACACTTAATAGGAATATGTTAAAAATACAACAAGTGGTGGAGATGCGGGGTAACTCCAAATAACTTTTTTTGTTCAGTACTCTGTTAAGATCTAAACTGCCTGTTTTAATTGTTGTGAACTTGTGTATGCTTAGTTATTGCCTGACTACTAATTGTCTTACTGGCTCTGTTAATTATTAATGTTTTAAGTGAATAGCATGTCTAAGACTGGTGAGTCAAAGGAAGGAGCTTCTAATGATAGTAACCCCATATAACTGGTTGGTTTTTAAATAAAGCACTCAAGTTTAATGGTAAAGATTTTGGTTATTGGAAGACAAACATGCTTACACTTCTTAATCAAGATTTAAAAATCTTCAGATGTGTTGTGTATGGTCAAGGTTTAGTACCTGATATTGATATAGAACCTTTTACTGTAGCTAAGGATTCTGTGATAGAACTAAATGCTAGGTATTCAAGTGCCTTATTTTCAGCCATAAGTGTATCTGAGTTTAATAAAATTTCAAGTTGCACTACTGCACACGACGCTTGGAATAAACTTGAAATTTTATATGAAGGAACAATTAGGATTAGGAAAACTAAGTTGAACATGCTTATACATGAATTTGAAATGTTTTCTATGTTAAGTGATGAGTCCATAATTGACCTAAAACAACGTTTCATTCTTTTGGTTAATGAAATGAAACTGTTGGGTCATAAAATGTTAAATGAAAAAAATTCTAAAGTACTTAGAAGTCTAGATAATATATGAGAAATTCTTAGTACCACTATTGAGCGAACAAAAGATTTAGATACTCTACCAATATATGAATTGTTTGATATACTCTTAACAAAAGAATTACATATTAGGAATAGACAACAACTAGTTGAAAAGTTCTCTTATTTTGCTTTAAAAAAGTGGGCACTATCATTAGCAAACACCCTAAAAAATCAACTAGGTCTAAGAAATTATCTCCATCTAACACATCAGAAACCTATGAGAAAACCTCTTTGTCTGACTTAGAAACTAATCCAGACAAAGAAATAGCTCTGTTTGCTTAGAAAATATAAAAACTTTTGAAAGCTAACAAACATTTAAAACTAATAATGAAAAACTAAAAACAGTTTTTTGTTGTAACTTTTAAAAAACAATGTCATATAAAGTCTAATTGCCTAACATTGAAACAGGAAATAGAAAAGAAAACCTCCGTACTACAAGCTCTTCTTGATGAAGAATTGTCTTCATCAAGTGAATCAGACAAGTGTGGGTATGCTTCTCTTGTTGAAGAGAATCTGACCATAGTTGGCATTGATCAGATTGAATATGACGATGATGTCAGTTCAAATAATTATGAAGAATGCAAAGATTTTCTTATAGAATTTGCAAAACTGTCTAAAAAGTATTCTGATTTAAAAAATAAATATGAAATTTTGATACAAGAAAAAAAATCATTAGAAACGGTGTATAGAAAATAATCCTAGCACCCATTGTCTAAATAAAATTTTAAGTATTCAAAAGAATTTTTTTGATAAGATTGGTCTTGGTTTTAGTAACTTAACTAAAAATTCTCCAAAAAAACCAACTATGTGTTTTATTAAATCAACTACTCCTTAATGCTTTGATTATTCATTGACTGCTGTTAATTCTAAACCTTCAAATGTGCTCAACTCTGATAATCTAACTGATAAATGTAATATAGTTGAAACTAAATTTTTAAAAGATTTTTCTTCTTATAGTGTACAAACTGAATCTGGTTGCGCTTTAAAACTTGATCAATATATTAATCTTGATGTTCCTCATAACTCTATTACGTGTGGTAAATGTTTTAATTCTAAACCTAGGCAAAATAAGTGGCATGCTTCTAGTAGAGAAAAAAACCTAAGTTGTTAAACTGAACTGTTATTTGATTGCCTGTAACTGTAAGACACAAAAATGAGAAGTCTATATATGTTAATGTGCTTATTAATAGATTAATTGCTTACACTAGGAAGCATGAACACCTTAGATTCTATAATGCTAATAAGAAATGGATGCCTAAAAAATGCAGGCATGGATCCTCTATAGCGGATGTTTCTACGATATTACGGGAAATAAAGACTTGCTAGTTGAGTATAAGAGTTCCAGAGAGGGTAGAGTTACCTACGGGGACAACTCTAACGGTAACTTAGTAGGTACGAGAACTTTTAAATACGGGCCTTTCGAAATGTCTAATATTTTACATGTTGACAACTTGATTAGTGTTAGCCAAATATGTGATTCTGAATATAATGTTTCTTTTTGCAAAAATGCATGTTATGTTAACAAGCATGGTGAATTAATCTTTAAAGCATGCAATGTCAAAAATATTTGTGTTAAATAGAGTTCATAGTATTGATGCATGAGTAATTTCCCAATGTGATTTTGTACTTGAATGGCATAAAAAACTTGGACATGCTAGTTTAGATTTAATTTCAAAATTGCAAAATCTTAATCTAATTAGGGTTTAGGGTTAATTTCTAAACCTTTAGTAAAATTAAGTTTAATTGTGAAGTATGTGTTAAGTCTATGCAAACTAGAGCAATTTTTTAAAAAATAATGGAATAAACTCATTAAGAAAGTAAGAACAACTACACATGGATTTATTTGGGGAAATAAAACCGTCTAGTATAGGGGGAAAAGTTGGTGTTTTGTAATTGTAGATGATTTTTCTAGGTATACTTGGGTTTAATTTCTAAGACTTAAATCAGAAACTTTATCATATTTTAAAAATTATAAAAATGAATGGGAAAATAAAATGAACCTTAAAATTAAGTTCTTAAGAAGTGATAATGTAGGTGAATTCAATAATTCTGATTTTTCAGAATTGTGTCAAAACTCGAGAATTGAGCATAACTTCACCTATGCTCGAACTTCCGAACATAATGAAGTAGTCGATAGAAAAAATAGAACACTTCAGGAAATGAGTTGGTCAATGCTAATTGAAAACAATTCTCCTAAGTATTTTTCGGCAGAAGCCTTAAATTCAGCATGTCATGTAATTAATAGAGTCACTTTAAGACGTATACTTCAGAAAACACCATATGAATTATTTTTTTATAAAACCCTGAATGTAGCATACTTTCATGTATTCGGGTGTAAGTGCTTTGTTCATAAAAATGAAAAGAATAACCTACGTAAATTTGATAGTAAAAGTAAGGAAGAAGTGTTTGTAGGATACTCCTATAGTAGAAAAGCTTTTAGAATTCTTTTAAAAAAACATAAACAAGTAATTGAATCAATTCTAGTTAAGTTTTTTGATGAAGCACATAAAAATCTAGAAGTTGAACCAATAGAAGAAAACAATATAGTGTTTGAAAATGAAG
Source organism: Utricularia reniformis (assembly GCA_009725065.1). Lineage (NCBI taxonomy): Eukaryota > Viridiplantae > Streptophyta > Magnoliopsida > Lamiales > Lentibulariaceae > Utricularia > Utricularia reniformis. Next base: position 139,729 of record RWGZ01000299.1, on the reverse strand, counting down.
AATAACTGTGTATATTAAATATGAAAGAACGTGTTTCTCAAAACTTGGCTGAGACTTCCGAACAATTACCATATGTAGAACTGGAGTGTACAACTAAACCTACTTATATTCCAAATATGCCTAAATGTCTTGATAAATCAAATATTCTAGGTGATGTGAATGAATCTATTCGTACGCGTAGATATTTTAATGTTTTTTTGTGAATTACATGTTTTTATCTCATTGACTGAACCTAAATGTGTTAAAGATGCTCTTTGTGATGCTAATTGGATTAATGCTATGCAAGAGGAACTGTTACAATTTAAGAAAAACAGAGTTTGAGAGTTAGTTTCTCCTCCAAATAATCAAACCATAATTGGAACAAAATGGATATTTATGAATAAGCTAGATGAGCATGGAAATAAAACTGCTTTAGCACATAGAAATTTTCCTAGCACAAGTTTACGGTAGTTACATCGTAGCTCATCACCCGAGCGCTAGTTCTCGTCTTTAACTCTCATGTATGTATCGCAACGTGCTACAAAGCTGGCTACGTCGTTTTCCAATCCCTTCCAGCACTAGTGGGCCTTTAGATCCCAGTACATTTTTGTGCTTCCTTCGTGAACTGAAAATGGTCGAGTTGTGCGCTTCCTCTAATATCCCGATCCTCAAACTGGGTACTTTCGGTACACACACTCGTCCATGTACCCTCATCCATCCATTGGGTCCAACGGCAACAATGCTCTTGTCTACCAACACTAAATGTTTATTCAACATTAACACATTGTCGTCTTCTTGTTGTGCCGCTAGTACTTCATCAAGAATGCTTGGTTGTGTCAAAATCGTTTTAAGAAGTATCTCTATGTTTTTCACCACCTCCAAACTCGATTCCTCCATCTGTCTAACAAGTGAGCTTGCGAGCAATCCTCGGCACTTCCGACTTAGGTCGTATGCCACCTAATATGCCTTCCCTAGGTGGTATTGAATGGTGAGGTCATAGTCCTTAATTAGTTCGAGACACCGCCGTTGTCTCATGTTTAACTCCTTTTGTATAAACAAGTACTTTAAGCTCTCGTAGTCGGTATACACTTCATATTTTACTCTGTACAAGTAATCTTACTAGATCTTTAGTGCAAATACAACCACAGCGAGCTCCAAATCGTGGGTAGGGTAGTTCTCTTCATGCTCCTTCAATTGTCTTGATACGTAAGCTATTGCTCGTTTGTTCTGCATTAATACGCATCCCAAGCCTTCCTTGGAAGCATCACTGTGTACCATGAAGTCCTACCCTTCCATTGGTAGCACCAATAAATGGGATTTGGAGAGTTTCGTCTTAAAGGTCGTAACACTTTCTTCACATATCTCGTCCCATACATACTTCACATCCTTCCTAGTTAGGTTTGTGAATGCAACTTATGTAATAACCTGCTAGACCTATAAATCTTTTAACTTCCTTAGCATTCCAAGGCCTTGGCCACTCCAATATTGCCTCGACTTTTGCCATATCGAGTCCCACCCCATCAGAGGATATTACATGGCCTAGGAAGGCTATGCTATTCACCCAAAACTCGCATTAGCTGTATTTCGCGTAGAGCTTCTCCTCCATCAGCTTCTGTAATACCATCCTAAGATAATGTTTGTGTTCCTCTTCATCCCGCGAGTATACTAGTATGTTGTCTATGAATACAACCACAAAATTATCCAGGAACTCCCAAAATACTCAGTTTATCCAATCCATGAACACTGTTTGTGCATTTGTCAGCCCAAATGGTACTACGGTGCACTCATAATGGCCATACCTTGTGCGAATTGACATCTTGATAATTTTCGACACCCTTACTCCCAACTGGTGGTATCCATTATTTAGAATACCCTTGCGCATATCATCGAATAAATCATCTATTCTGGTCAAGGGGTAAAGATTATTTAGGGTGACCTTGTTCAGCTCGGGGTAGTTGTATAATAACCTCAAACTACCATCCTTCTTTTTTACGAAAATGAATGGTGCGCCCCATGGCAATGAACTCGGCATGGGGTATCCTTTCTCCAACAACTCATCATTTGTTCCTGAAGTTCATACATCTCTCTTGGGGCCATTCGATATGGCGCTTTTGAGATCGGATTCTCTAATGTATTTCCTAAGGAATTTCTGCAGCAATCCCCAGTTAGAAAGGTAGAGATGGGGATCGAGCTCATACTTGGCACGAATTTGGCCACATTGGAAACTTCGTGTAATGGAACTCCTTTCTTTCAGTTGTAACGAAGGCCAGGTATGCCACACACCGGACGTTCATCTCCTCCATCCCTTCACCCAAATGGAGACCCCTAACCTCTGCATCTTCTTCTCTAGGTGTCCGAATACTTACCATTCACTCCTTTTACCTTATCTGTGAGTCATACTTGGCCAGCCAATCCATCACCAGGATTGCGTCAAACTCATGGTTCCCCAACTCGATTAAATCTATCTGAGTATGTAACTTATTGATTTCGAATCTACACCCCATGTATACCCTCTAAGACTCTAGAACTTCTGTCTCGGGGGTCCTGACAATAAACCAAACTTCACTACCCTTCACACCAAAACGCTTCGCTAATCTCTTTGAAACAAACTGTAAGCAGTAAAATCCATTGATAAGGAGGGTACCTACCACGACGTCCTCTGCCTCCCACGTATGTTCGCTGCTCAGAGTGAAGACTCGTGCGTTCGCTCGGACCTTTTCTCTATCACGTGCTTTAGTGCTTTCAAACTTCCACTGCTTTGGGCATTCCCTTAGGAAGTGCCCGTCTAAGCAGTTATAACATATATTCTGCCCTAACTTGCACTCCCCCGTGTTCTGCCTTCCATACTTGGGACACTCAGTGCGGGCTTTACTTCCAGATCCCGTACCTCTGCTTTCCATCACCGCCTTTCCTTTCCATTCCTTTCAACAGTGCGGGGTGTGGCCTCACCCTTTATTTTACCCTTGGCTTTCTATAAGGACCCCTCGGGGGTGCGAGAGAGGACACCTTAGGCGAATCCCTACATCGGCTATAGATGGGGAATGATTAGAGAATAAGTATAGTGATTCTTCTTCCATTGCACGAGGCATTTTCCCTAGCAAAGTAGCAAGCGAAACGTTAGAACTAAAATGTTAAGCGTGCTCACCCTGGAGCAATTCAGGGATGGGTAACCCACTGGGAAGTGTGGGGGCTAGGGAAAAAGTAAAACCGTGAGTACTAGGAGGGTGTCATTAGGGTTAGCCTAGTCCAAAGCGGACAATATCGTGCAAGCGGAAAGGTGGGTCGTTACATTTGGTATCAGAGCAGGACCCGGGTTATAGTCGGTGTGTTGGGGCAAACCTCAGCGAGGACGCTGAGTCCATAAGGAGGGGTGAATGTAAGGACCCCTCGGGGGTGCGAGAGAGGGCACCTTAGGCGAATCCCTGCATCGGCTATAGATGGGGAATGATAAGAGATTAAGTATAGTGATTCGTCTTCCATTGCATGAGGCCTTTTCCCTAGCAAAGTGGCAAGCGAAACGTTAGAACTGAAAAGTTAAGCGTGCTCACTTTGGAGCAATTCAGGGATGGGTNAATTCATCCCAGCTTCTGCTAAACTCCATCACACATGCTCTGAGCATATCCTCTAATATCTGGTTGTTCTTCTCTGTTTGCTCGTCCGTTTGGGGGTGATATGCGGTGCGCATCGTAATTCTGGTTCCAAGTGACTGTTGCAAACTTTGCCAGAATCTGGAAGTAAACCTTGGATCTCTATCCGACACAATGCTTATAGGAATCCCATGAAGTTTACAACGTTATCGATATATATCTTGGATAGGCGATCAATCCCGTATGTAACTTTGATTGCTATGAAGTGTGCAGCTTTCGTTAGTCTATCGACTATCACCCAGATCGCATCGTTCTTCCGCGAGCTTCTCGGTAACCCCACCATGAAATCCATTCCGATATGATCCCATTCCATTTCAGAATGTCCAGGGGTTATAGCTCTCCACCAGGTCTTTGATGTTCCGCCTTTACTCTCTGACATGTATCACATCGTACCACTTAAGTTGCTATGTCTTTTTCATACCGTTCCACCACCAATGTGTCTTCACGTCCCGGTACATTTTTGTGCTACCCGGGTGGATACAGAACGACGAGTAGTGCGCTTCATCCATGATTTTCTCCCTTAGTTTAGGGTCGTTTGGTAAGCACATCTGCTCCTGTATACGGACGCTTCCATCCTTCGCAATTGCCATCCTATGATCGTTGTTCTGTGAAATCTCGTTTTTCCACCTAGCTATCTCGGTGTCCAATCCCTGCGCATCCCTGACTTCGTCGAGGATATGATGTCTAACGGTTATGTTATTTAGTATTGCTTCCATCGATTCCAATATTTCCAATTGCAACTCCTCCATCTGTTTTGTTAATGGTTTAGATAGTAGACCTTGGGTGTTACGACTTAGTGCATCCGTTACTTGATTCGCCTTTCTCGGGTGATACTGGATCGTGACGTCGTAATATTTTATCAGTTCCAACCATCTCCTCTGTCTCATATTCAATTCCTTCTGTGTAAACAAATATTTCAAGCTTTTGTGATCGGTATACACCTCGCATTTCACTCCGTACATGTAATGTCTCCATAATTTTAGGGCGAACACCAATGCCGCCAGTTCTAAGTCGTGTGTTGGGTATTTGACCTCATGCTCCTTTAGTTGTCGCGACGCATACGCGATGACCTTTTCCTCCTGCTTTAGGACACACCCTAGTCCTTCCTTTGATGCGTCGCTGAATATGGTAAACTCTCGACCTTGTTTAGGCAGCACCAGTACAGGTGTAGATGTTAACCTCGTTTTCAATTCTTCAAAACTTTCCTCGCACTTGTTGTCCCACAGGTATTTCATGTCTTTCTTGGTGAGGTTAGTCAGGGGTTTTCTATCCGGGAGAATCCCTCGATAAACCTTCTATAGTAACCATCTAAGCCTAGAAAACTCATGATTTCCTTTGCGTTCCTAGGTCGTGGCCATCCTATGATTGCATCTATTTTCAAGGGGTCCACCCTTACCCCTTCTCCCGATATGACATGTCCAAGGAACGAGATGCTGGTCATCCAAAATTCTCACTTACTATATTTTGCATACAATTCCTCTCTTCTCAATGTTTGTAATACCAGTCCCAAGTGTTGTCCATGTTGTTCCTTATCCTTCGAATATACCAAAATATCATCGATGAAAACCGCCACGAACTTGTCTAAGTATTGTCGGAAGACTCTATTCATCAGGTCCATGAAAACAGCTGGTGCATTGGTCAATCCGAATGGAACGACGGTACACTTATAGTGACCTTATCTTGTTCGTGTGGCTGTTTTTGGGATGTCGGTCTCCCTTACTCTGACTTGGTGGTATCCTGATCTTAGATCCAACTTTGAGAATAATGTGGCTCCTTGCAGTTGATCGAACAAGTCATCATTTCGAGGAAGCGGATATTGGTTCTTGATGGTTACCTTGTTTAGTTCACGAGAGTCGTAACATAGCCTTAATTTTCCATCTTTCTACTTTACGAATAGGACTGGTGCGCCCCAAGGGGAACTACTTGGTCGTAGATATCGTTTTTCCAATAAGGATTCTATCTGTTTCTTTAGTTCTAATATCTCCTTTGGCGCTAGCCTGTACGGGGCCTTAGAGAATTGTTGGGTGCCCGGAAGGAGCTCAATCTCCAATTCCACATCCCTTGCTGGGGGTTGGCCCGGCAGTTCTTCCGGGATTACGTCCCCAAACTCACACACTACCGGGATGTGACTCAAGTCGATTTTCTCTGTCCCCATTGTAACTGAAGACAAATAACCCGCACACATCTGATGTTCGTCTCTCCAATATTCGATCGGCTTGCCGATCACGTCAAAAACTTCATCATCTGGTCCTTTAAATGATATCTTTCGCACTTTGCACTTCACCTGCACGTCGAGTTTAGAGAGCCAATCCATTCCCAGTATGACATCGAAACCCATGTTTCCCAACCCATTCAAATCGGCTCTCATCCTCACGGTCCCTATCTCTATTATACATCCTTTGTGGACCCTTTTTGCTTCTAGGGTTTGCGGTCCAGGCGTTCTAACCATTATTTTAGCGCTGTTCCCTTCTGTTTCGAATTACCTCGCTAATTTCTCCGAAACGAATGAGTGTGTCGCTCCACAGTCAAATAGTACATAAGCGGTAAAGCCATTAATTAGTAATGTACCTGCCACGACGTCCTCAGCCTCTGACGCCTGGTCCTTGTTTACTGCAAAAACTCGGGCATTTACAGTGGTTCTCTCTCATGCTGTCGTTTATGTTTTCCTCTTCTTGGGGCAGTCCCGCGCATAATGTTCTCGTTTACGCACATGTAGCACACGTTACTTCCGACGCGGCATTCCCCATAGTTGTAATAGCCAGGAAGAAGGTATGATGGAACAATAGTAGGAAATATAGTGATAAAGTCTAGACAAGGAATAACGAGGGATACGGAAATGAAAGAACGAAAAGGAAACGAAAGGATAGAAAAGTGAAGCAAAAGATAATGGAGGGGTCAAAATAAAAAGGAAGGAGGGGTCAAAAGGTCAATTAGAGAAGTTAAAATGTCTATAAATAGGGGTGGGAAGGCCCAAACCCAAGTTAATTATCACTAAGACACAAAAATTGTCGCGAAAGAGAAAATTGTCGCGGATTATAAGCATTGCAAATTGTCGCGAATTTCGATCAAAGAGAAATGTCGCGCATTTGTAAGCAGAGAGCAAAATTGTCACGGAAACGTTGAAGAGCAAATTATCGCGAAAATTTTGAAGAACAAATTATCGTGAATTTTGTCCTAAGCACAAAATTGTCACTGATTTCAAGGATAAAGTGAATTATCGCGGAAATACTAAGTTTGGGTGTTTTCGTCGCGTCTCAACGCCGGATCGTGAGAGGAAAAGGACACGCATGGTCTACGGTAATCACATAGTTAACAATAAGATAATAACGTCGGAAATCGAGTACTAAGACCTGTTACGAAATGCAGAGAAGCGCAAAGAGATTATATCGAGAGAAAGCAAATGGTAAGTGGAGTGAACACAATGTAGTAAGGGAAGGTTCCGACTTAAGAAAACGGGAAGGGTTAGTAAGAAAGAAAGTAAAAGACACGAATGAACGAGGCAAATGTTAATAAGACTCGGGGTGAGGAAGGATGGACCGTCCGACCGAACCCGGCATCGTGCTTAGTACACGATTCGCCAAAGGAAGGGCATGCCTGATGAAGTGAACGTTAAGTTCCAAAAATGGAAAGATACGTACGTAAAGAGCAGAACGGATCCGGGTGGAAAAAGGGGTAGCGCCTAAGTACTCACCCGGGGAAGGGAAGCATACGGCCCATCGAGTCAACCAACAGCTAACGGTTGGCTTGGGCGGGACATGCACCGAGCATGTTACTCTCGACAACAGTAAAGTTAAAGGATGAGGGGAATCATTAGGGTAAAAGACTAAGAAAAGGGAATAAGAAAATGATTAAAAGAAACGACTAACGTGTCTGTGTACGGTGTATTTAAGAAATGAAAAGATAAGCATGGCGTGTGTGAAGTTTCCTTTAATAGATTGTTACCGCTTTACAAATTTTGTAGGTGACACGGACTAGGTATGAGAAGGGCATGGGAAAAAGGTCATCGGTTGTCCGGTCTTTTGAGAACACTCTAAATTATGTTGCTAGACTTTAATGTTTTTTAACTATGTTTTAAGTTTACATTCGAACGTTTCGTTTATTTAGCACGTTTTTACCAAATCATCTAGGCCCACATTAGGGTCGTTACAAAATGGTATCAGAGCATAACATCGCTACTAAACCGGTAGCATGCGATCCAAAGGTCTACGAAACTCATAGGAGGACAACCGACCATAGGAAGGGATGGATATAGAATGTAGCATATAACATGAGTAGGTATAGACATAACAAAAGCTTAATGTAGGGATGGCTCCTAGAACGAGAGCGAATGGAAACCGAGAGGAGGATAGCAATGCATCATAACAGGCACCGGCGACAGGAACCCCGGTTGTGGATTCATCGACGCTCCTCACGTTTAGCCAAGAGAGTCTCAGGGATCTGTTCCAACTATGGCGAGTTCCCTAGTTAGCGCAATAAGACAGGGTCAGACGGAGAGGGGAGACTCCGTGCAGATGGAACAAGTGTCAAGGCCCGAAAAGTGTAGGATGTACTACAACGAGGCGTTAAAGAAGGCTGGAATGAACAGTTTCACGGGAGATAAGATGGGGGACGCGGAAACATGGATTATTCGCCTAGAAGAGAAGTTTGAACTGATCGAAGCCCCAGAGAAACTTAGTGCAGGACTGGCCCCCCTACGGTTCGACGGTAGCACTTCCCAATGGTGGGGAAGCATGTCGGCCTCACTGTTGAAGGATGGACCCATCTCATGGGAGAAGTTTAAGAATGAATTTTTGGATTATTACGTGCCAAAAGGGCTTAAAAAGACAAGAGGGCCGAGTTTGACAGACTCACTCAAGGGAATCGCCCCGTAATGGATTACATGGAGGAATTCATAGAATTAGGTAGGTACGCTCCCGAGATCATGGGGAGTGAACAAGAAAAGATGCACCGTTTTACAGAAGGGCTGAATGAAAGGGTGAGACTGACTATGTATGGCCGCGCCGACGAAGAATTTTTGAGTTTAGTGGCAGCGGCAGTCCTAGTGGATGGGGGAATGTGAAGAATGGATAAGGAATGCACCAGAAGCTCCACGAGGAATGACGTTTAGGGATGGGGAGAATGGAAAGGAAAGGTCACTACAGAGAGTTTCGGGACTGCACAAGGACCCCCGATCAAGCTTGCGTGCGCCAAATGCGGAAAAAACCATTTCGGAGAATGCCGGCTAGGACCAACAGTTGTTTCAAGTGCGCCAGGAAGGACATTTCGCTCAAGAATGCACAAAGAAGAGAAAGATCGAAACTGGAGATACCGAAGGCAGGGCAAGGGAAAGGATCACTAGAAATGCTTGAGTGTTCGCTGTAAACAATGAACACGCCTCGTAGGCCAAAGACGTCGTGGTAGGTATACTACTTATTAAATCCTTTACATTTTTCGTATTATTTGAATTTTGGGCGACACATTCGTTTGTGTCGGAAAAGTTGGCGAAACGGTTTGGGATAATGGGAAGTAATGCTAAGATCCAAGTCAAAACACCGGCATCCGAAGCCATGGAGGCAAATAGAATCTATAAGGGCTGCGCGGTGGAAGTGGATACGGTGCGAACAGAAGCAAACTTGATTGAGTTGGGGGACATGGGATTCGATGCTATACTGGGAATGGATTGGTTATCTAAGTACGATGCGCAAGTGAAATGTCGAGAACGTGCGATCACTTTCAGTACGCCGCAGGAAGGGAAACGGGACATGGTCAGAAAACCGATTATGGGTGAGGAGGGAGAGTATAGTGATCAGTCGAATTGGCTAGCATTTGTCACCACTGAGAAGGAAGGACACCATTGGAGTCAGTTCCGGTAATTTGCGAATACCGTGACGTGATTCCCGACGAGCTACCGGGTCAGCCACCCCAGAGAGAAGTGGAAATGGAAATGAACTGCTCCCCGGAACACAACCCATCTCCAAGGCTCCGTACCGAATGGCACCCAGAGAGATGCAGGAGCTGAAACAACAGATTGAGTCGCTATTGGAAAAATGATTTCTTAGGCCAAGCAACCCCCCTTGGGGAGCACCAGTGTTATTTGTCAGAAAGAAAAGCGGTGAGCTAAGATTATGTTACGATTACCGGGAGTTAAACAAAGTCACGATAAAGAACAAGTATCCGCTACCCAGGATCGACGACTTATTTGACCAGTTATAAGGCGCGGAGGTGTTCTCAAAGTTAGATTTGATGTCAGGGTATCATCAGGTTCTCAAAGTTACATTCGCGAAATTATCGCGAATGTACGGTAGTACCATTTGGATTGACTAATGCCCCAGCGATCTTCATGGATTTGATGAATCGGATATTTCGCCAGTACCTAGACAAGTTCGTGGTGGTATTCATTGACGATATCTTAGTTAACTCTCGCAACCGGGAGGAACACAAGCGACATCTGAGAATAGTATTACAGACTCTCAGACAAGAGAAGTTGTATGCCAAATATAACAAGTGTGAATTCTGGATGGACAGCATAGCTTTTCTAGGACATGTGATATCAGCAAGAGGGGTGACGGTAGATCCACCGAAGGTAGAAGCAGTGATGAATTGGCCAAGACCGACAAGCGCTCGAGAAGTGAGGAGTTTCTTAGGATTCGCCGGGTGCGACCGTAAATTTATCGAGGGTTTGCAAGGATTGCCAAGCAGCTGACCAACTTGACCAGGAAAGAAACGAGGTATATTTGGGATGATAAGTGTGAAGAGAGTTTTGAATGTCTCAAAACGAAGTTTACATCTGTACCAATACTGGTACTACCCACACCAGGACCCGACTTCACGGTATACAGCGATGCCTCGAAGGAAGGACTCAGTTGCGTACTAATGCAGGGTGGGAAGGTCATAGCATACGCATCCCGCCAACTGAAGATACACGAGTGGAACTATCAGACCCACGATTTGGAGTTAGCCGCAGTGGTATTCGCACTCAATATTTGGAAACATTATCTGTATGGTGTGAAGTGCGAGATATTCACCGACCACAAGAGTTTGAAGTACCTATTCACATAGAGAGAGCTTAACATGAGACAACGGAGATGGTTAGAACTGATAAAAGATTACGACTTGAACATTCAGTACCACCCCAGAATAGCGAATCAAGTAGCTGATGGACTAAGCAAGAAAACCCATGGCGTATTAGCAAACACATTGTTAAAAGAAATGGAGAACCTACTATTAGAAGTGGTAGAGTCGACCACAGCAATATTGGGGACTATTACCGCAAAGTCAGGGATACTAGAGGAAGTACTAGAGGCCCAAATATCAGCCCCCGAGGAACTTGTAATACGAAAAGAAGGAGCCGGAAGCAATAAACTAGAGATAAGCAAAGGAAGTGATTGGCTCATCAGAATGAACAAACGGGTATGGGTACCAAACAGGCCAGAGTTAAGAAAGAAGATTATGGCAGAGGCACACAGTTCGGCCTTCTCAGTTCACCCAGGAAGTACTAAGATGTATCAGGACCTAAAAACGAACTGGTGGTGGAATGGAATGAAAAATGAGATTGCAAACTTTGTGGCCAAATGTGAAAGTCGCCAACGAGTTAAGGCCGAACAACAACGTCCAAGGGGCGAGCTACAACCCTTGGAGATTCCAGAGTGGAAATGGGATAGCATCGGCATGGACTTCGTGGTATGATTACCCAAGAGCCCACGGATGAAAGACGCAATATGGGTAGTGGTTGACCGCCCAACAAAGGCGGCTCATTTCTTAGCAGTCAAGACAACATACGGAGTAGATAGACTAGCCAAAATATACGTGGATAACATAGTCAAGTTAATGGAGTTCCAGTAAATATTGTGTCAGATCGTGATCCGAGGTTCACGTCTAGATTTTGGCAAAGCTTACAGAAATCACTTGGAACTCAGTTAAGCATGAGCACAGATTACCACCCATAGACGGATGGCCAGACCGAGAGAACGAACCAAATTATGGAGGATATGTTACGAGCATGCGTGTTGGAGTTTATGGTAGGTTGGGAAGATTTCCTACCGCTGGTAGAATTTGCATATAATAGTTTCCAAAGCAGCATTGGCATGGCTCCATATGAGGCACTGTACGGGAGGAAGTGTCGTACACCACTATTCTGGGATGAGGTGAGAGAGAGAAAGACCACGGGAACAGAATTGGTAGAAATTACCGTTGAAAAGGTGGCCGTGATACGAAAGAACATTAAGGCGGCACAGGATTGATACAAAAGTTGGGCAAACACAAAAAGGAGACCCCTGGAGCTGAAAGTTGGGGATCATGCATATCTGAAGATATCACCGATGAAGGGGGTACTAAGGACCACAAGGACAGGGAAGCTGAGTCCTCGGTACATCGGACCGTACGAGGTGGAACGAAGAATCGGAAACCTAGCATACCAGCTGAAGCTTCCAGAAGAGAAGAGGGAGATACACAAAGTTTTCCACGTATCCCAACTGGGGAGGAGTGTGACTGAAGGAATCCAAGAATGTGTGGGGAACCCATAGAGATAACCCTTGAATTGACATACGAGGAAGTTCCAGTGAAATCCTAGGCAGAGAGGAAAGAAAACTCAGAAACAAGCTAATTCCCATGGTGAAAGTACAATGGTCCAATCAGGGAGAAATGGAAGCTACATTGGAAACAGAACGAGATATTAGAGAGAGAGAGCTGGAATTAATGGAAGATTGGAACGCACGAGTTTCGGGACGAAACTCAAAATGAGTGGGGAATGATGTAATAGCCAGGAAAAAGGTATGATAGAACAATAGTAGGAAATATAGTGGTAAAGTCTAGAAAAGGAATAACGAGGCATACGGAAATGAAAGAACGAAAAAAGAAATGAAAAGAAAGAAAAGTGAAGCAAAAGATAAAGGATTGGTCAAAAGGTGAATTAGAGAAGTTAAAATGTCTATAAATAGGGGTGGGAAGTCACAAACCCAAGTTAATTATCACTAAGACACGAAAATCCGCGAAAAACCCGAAAAACATGAAAATTGTCGCGAAAGAGAAAATTGTCGAGGATTTTAAGCCTTGCAAATTGTCGTGAATTTCGATCAAAGAGAATTGTCGCGGATTTGTAAGCAGAGAGCAAAATTGTCGTGGAAACGTTGAAGAGCAAATTATCGCGATAATTTTGAAGAACAAATTATCGCGAATTTTGTCCTAAGCACAAAATTGTCGCGGATTTCAAGGATGAAGTGAATTATTGAGGAAATACTAAGTTTATGTGTTTTCGTCGCGTCTCAACGCCGGATCGTGAGAGGAAAAGGACACATAGGGTCTACGGTAATCACATAGTTAACAATAAGATAATAACGTCGGAAATCGAGTACTAAGACCTGTTATGAAATGCAGGGAAGCATGAAGAGATTATATCGAGCGAAAGCAAACGGTAAACGAAGTGAACACAATGTAGTAAGGGAAGGTTCCGACTTAGGAAAACAGGAATGGTTAGTAAGAAAGAAAGTAAAAGACATGAATGAACGAGGCAAATGTTAATAAGACTCGGGGTGAGGAAGGATGGACCTTCCGACCGAACCCGGCATCGTGCTTAGTACACGATTCGCCAAAGCAAGGGCATGCCTGATGAAGGGAATGTTAAGTTCCAAAAATGGAAAGATACGTACGTAAATGGCTGAACGGATCTGGGTGGCAAATGGGGTAGCGCCTAAGTACTTACAGAGGGAAGGGAAGCATACTGCCCGTTGAGTCAACCAACAACTAACGGTTTGCTTGGGCGGGACATGTACCGAGCATGTTACTCTCGGCAACAGTAAAGTTAAAGAATGAGGGGAATGATAAGGGTAAAAGATTAAGAAGAAGGGAATAAGAAAATGATTAAAATAAACGACTTACGCGTGTGTGAAAGTTTCCTTTAATAGATTGGGACCGCTTTACAGATTTTGTAGGTGACGCAGACGAGGTATGAGAAGGGCATGGGAAGGAGGTCGTCGGTTGTCCGGTGATAGAGTCCAGTCTTTTGAGAACACTCTAAATTATGTTGCTAGACTTTAATGTTTTTTAACAATGTTTTAAGTTTACATTCAAACGTTTCGTTTTATTTAGCATGTTTTTACCAAATCATCTAGGACAAGTCGGCCTCGTGGGAGGTCCCGGTGCTGGTCCTCTACTCTCCGCGTTGCTCTTAACTTTCCACACCCCTCGGTTAAGGAAATCCGTTTTCTCCCCCCCTTGGTTCGCTTGTTGTCCAACCTCCTGAATCCCTCATCAACTAGCACCGCGGTCGCTACTAGACTCGAGAACTCTTTGTCGTCTCTACTGTACATGGCTAGTATGATCTTTTCATTCAGTCCCTCCGTGAAGCGATGCATCTTTTCTTATTCACTCCCGATGACCTCGGGGGCGTATCTACCCAATTCGACAAACTCCTGCATATAATCCATGACCGTGCGGTTCCCTTGGGTCAGCTTGTCAAACTCTGCTCTCTTGTCCTTTTTTAGTCCTTTCAGAATATAATGGTCCAAGAATGCTTCACTAAACTTCGACCATGGCATCCTTTCAACAAGGATGCTGATACACTCCCCCACCAGCGGGCGGTACTCCCGTCAAACCATAACGGCGCCAGTCCCGATCTCATCTCAACCGGTGCATCCACCAAGTCGAACTTCTCCTCCAGTCGGATCATCCATGCTTCCGCATCTTCCGCCTTACCCCCTGAGAAGCTGCTCATTCCCGCTTTCTGCAATGCTTCGTTGTAGTACATGCGACCTTTCTCCCTTGTATATCCCCGGGTGATGTCTAAATTGCTCATCCCCCTCACCTTGCCTTGCATCACGGTGTTCATCAACGTTGTAGCCATGGTCTGGAATATGTCTGTCAAGTTATCTTGGCTGATGATAGTAGGGGTGGTCGAGTCCATGATTGGGGTTTCAGTGGTCGGTGGTTGCTCTGATCCTTCACTTTGTGTCCTTTGGTTGCCGCGTGCTCTTGTTCTTCGTGCCATCCTAAAAATTTCCTATTAGTTCCATACCCATCTATTAATGCTCTTCTGCGACTAGTTATTTTTCTATTGCCTATGGTCGATCGTCCTCCAACGGCTTAGATCACACTTCTATGTTAGTTTCGGATCGTCTCAACACCAATTTAGTGTCGAGAAATGGCTCCGATACCATTAGTAACGATCGCAAACCGGACCTTAACAATGTCTATGCGCTAGTGAAATAAAACAAGACAATTTAACGAAACACAATTTGATGTCAAGGAAATTTCATCGTCTTTAAAGGTACAACTAGACAAGTTAAAGGCAAAAACAACAAAAATAAAGGGTTGACTCGTACAGCGGATGATCGACGACCTGAGTTCCAATGCCAACTAAGTCTCCTGTCCTCCCCCTACAAAATCTGTAAAACAGTCATAGTCTATTAAAAGAAACTTGTATATAATATACTTAATTTGCTAGATTTCATTCATTTCCCTCTTATTCTTTTAGTTTACTTATTCTTTTATATTTTCCTTTCTTTTTGTATTTCCTCTCCTTATCCTTTCCTGGTTTTCTACTGTGATCGGTTTTTACATGCTCGATGACATGTCTTGCCCAAACCAACCGTTAGCTGTTAGTTGGTTCAGCGAGAATATATGCTTCCCTTCTCCGGTTAGAGAGTCGGGCGCTACCCCGTTCTTATCCGGTTTAGTTCGGCTCTGTACAACGCACAATTTTTGTTCTGGAGAACCCCTGTGTTCCTTCCTCGGACATGTCCTACCTGTGGCTGACCGTGCACATGAACATGATGCCGGGTTTGATGTTCTCACCTCGCCCCGAGACTTCTGTTTTTACCTTACACTACTTTCGATTTAATTTAGTATTCGTTTAAGCTCCTAAATGTGAACCTTCTTTTAATTTACTACGTTTACTACGCGTACCTCGTCGTCCTATTGCCTAGTGCTTCCTTGTTCCGTTCTTCTTGCATGTTATACCGTCGTGTGACTCTATGGCTTACTCTCGTTAGTTAATCGATTTATGCGGCAATTGACAACCATACCCTAGGATTCGCGATGAATTACACTATGGTCCAAAATTCACGTCCAAATAGGGTGTTGCTCTTCGTATTCACGAGAAATTGCGTTTCGGTCCTTAATCTGCGCGATAACTTGCACAAAGGTTCATTTTCGCAATAAATTACACATCAATCCTCGAATCCGTGACAATTTGCAAGTAAGCCCTTGAATTTCGCGATAATATGCAAATCAGTCCATTTCCGTGACAATTTTGCAAACGGCTCCCGGAATCACGATAATTTGCTTCTTGGCCCTGAATCCGCGATAAATTAAAAACAGCCACCTAAATCCGCGATAATTCTCTTCTTGACCCCAAATTCCGCGATAATTCTCTTGCTTACCCTAAATTCCGCGATAATTGCAAGTAGATCCCAAATTCCGTGATAATTTTCTTCTTTGTCTCAATTTCCGCGATATTTCTGATTCTCTCGAGTTTTCTCACGTTTTTTTGTGCCAAATGACCCTTCCTTTCTCTTCCCACTCCTATTTATATGCTTCTTAACTTGTCTAAATGACCATTTAATCCCTCCTTCTAAAATTCTCTCTTCTTATGTTAAATTACTAAACTACCCCTCATTTCATGTTTTATAACAAGAATTTATGCGAGTCTAACCTGTCCGAATTTGTTTTGCGCCGCCTTTCTGGGACGTTACAGCAGTGGTAACCTCACCCACTCGTTTAGTCTCCCATCTTCCAGATTTGCTATTGTCTTTCGTCTTATATCCCTTCACTAAACCCGCATCTACAATTTCATTATTGTTTTTGTTTCGTACACCCCTTCATTAATCTCTGCTCTACGAATTTTGTTAACGTTCTTTTCGTAAGTCTATCCGCTAATATCTCACGTATTAGTTTCACCACTCTCCTTATCTTGACGCCTTAACTACTATCCCACCTCCCATCCCAGTAACCGATTTATTTGTATCCCTTCACTCACTCATTCATTGTTCGTTCTCTAACGTTGTGTTTTTTCTTTCATTATCCCTTCCACTAAGCCTTATTTATCTATTTCATTTCTTTTTTTCTTTTCTCATGTTTTACTTCCTTTCTTTCCTTTCCCTCATTCATTTTTTGTTCTCTAACATTACGCTCTTCTCTTTCATTATCGTTTACATTAAGCATTCCTTATCTATTTCGTTCTCTTTTCTTTTCTCATGTTCTACATTCTTTCTTTTCCCCCCATTCATTTTTCGTTCTCTAACATTAAGTTGTCTCTTTCATTACCGTTTACATTAACCATTCTTTATCTATTTCGTTCTCTTTTCTTTTCTCATGTTTTACATTCTTTCTTTCTTTTCATCCCATTCATTTTTTGTTCTCTAACATTACTTTGTCTCTTTCATTACCGTTTACATTAACCATTCTTTATCATTTAGTTCTCTTTCCTTTTATCATGTTTTACATTATTTCTTTCTTTTTTTCCTTTCGTTCCATATCATGCAGCCGGGTTTTTAATTGCCCGGTGACATGTCTCACCCAGCCCAACCGTTAGCTTTTGGCTGACGGTGTCATCCCCGAACGAGTACTCCGGCACTACCCCTTTTCTCGCCTAGATTAGTTCTGCCCATTCCTTACGTACCTTTTTCATTCTTGAAGATTTCATTCACTTCATCAGACATGCCCTTCCTTTGGCAAATCGTGTACCAGGCACGATGCCGAGATCGGTCGGACGGTCCATCCTTCCTCTCCCACAGCTTCCACGATTTGTGGCTAACCGTGTACTTGTCATAATGACGGGTTCAGCGTGTCCACCTCACCCCGAGTCTTCATTACATTTTTCCAATGTTCATTGATTTATCATTTTCATCATTGTCCCTTCTTCATCCTTATATCTTATCTTATGATTCTCATATAGATTTCTTACAATTACCTTCTTTACCTTACCATCGACCCCTATCTCCCGGTGGTTTTATTTCCATGTTGTTTTATCCTCACTTACCGAGTTGCATTTTCTTAGTCCTCGTTGGGTTTAGTGTTGCGTCCCCTCTCTACCGGTGGTTTTATTTCCACGTTGAATTAGTGTTGCGTCCCCTCTCTATTGGGTTACCTACTCTTCGTCCTTATTTCGCACAGCCCCATTATATTTAATTGTCTTGTTAGTGTAAATTTTGGTTCTTGCCTCACCCACTGGTTTACCCCTTTTCTTTCTTCACCGATTGTTTCCTTCTGTTCATTATTTCGTTAATCCATTTTCATTTAACTATCTTATCCATATTAAACCCTAATTCTCGTCTAATGGTTTCTTACTCCTTTATACGGATTGCCTTTTGCTCATTGATTCTACCCTTAGTCTCATTTCTCCTTGTCTATTTCATCTTTATATCCGTGTTCATTCTTATCCCCATTTTTTGCTCGTTTATATTTCCATTTATTACATTCCCAAACATTCTTATTTCATTTTTTCTCTCCTTTTCCCATCCTAAGACGATGCTAATACAACTTATTCCACTCTCTCGTATTACCGCTTGCCTCTCTATACATGAACCTTCCATTATGAGATTATGTCACTCCGCTTACCTATTTCCTTTACGTGTTTTGATCCTTTCGTTGTATCCCTGCATTAGTAACACATTTTTAGTAACAGTGTTCGATGTCATTATTTTACTCCGGACTATTTGGTTAACGTAGACCCTGTGTATCTTTCCGAATTCACGACCCGATGTTTTTCGTCATGAAAATGGCATCAATTTTAATTTCCGCGGTAAATTGCTCT
Source organism: Utricularia reniformis (assembly GCA_009725065.1). NCBI lineage: Eukaryota > Viridiplantae > Streptophyta > Magnoliopsida > Lamiales > Lentibulariaceae > Utricularia > Utricularia reniformis. The sequence goes on along the minus strand of RWGZ01000299.1, from coordinate 121,378 downwards.
TATCACCAAATCCACGGCAAATTTCGTGGTTAATGGTAAAATCTGCGGCCATTTGGGGTTCATGTTTTTGTTGAACTTTTCCACCGGTAATCTCCCTCCTAAAAATCCGCGGTAAATTCCAATAACGAAGAACATCGATGAATTGTCTCGGGTTCAGAATCCGCGGTGAATTCAGGGTTTAGGGCTTTCTGTGGTGCATTCAGGGTTTAGGTTTTCACTGTGAATTTTCTCTACCAAAATCCGCGATGATTTTCCGTGCTCTAAATCCGCGGTAATTTTGTGTGTAGAGCTTTTCCTAGCTTAATCCTACTTAAGTAACAAATGACCTATTTTTTGGCTATTCCATCCCTATTTATAGACAATTTAACTTCCCTAAATTATATTTTGACCAATCTTTTATCTTTTGTACAACATTTCTCATTTTTGTTTCTTTTTCCTTCCTTTCATTCCCGTATACCCCATCATTACTCATTTAGATAGTACCACTATACTTTTCCCCATTGGTCTAAGATACCTTTTTTTGGGGTCATTGTAGTTACAGTCCCCATTTCTTTAGTACTTCGTTCTCACGTAATCCAACCCGTAATTCCTTTGTTTTTTCCGTTTTCATCAGTCATTACACCCTTCCCACCTTAAACTGAGTTTCGTTCTCGAAACTAGACCTCTACACCCTATCGCACTTTTGTCATCTTTTCTATTATCTTCTCTAAAATTTACCGGTCATTACATCCTTCCCTAAGTTTCGTCCTCGAAACTCATCTTATTGCACTTTTGCCATCTTTTCTATTATCTTCTCTAAAAATTACCAGTCATTACACCAACTCAATGAACTATTACATATATTACATCACGATCTTGGTCCACTGCACGAGCCTGACAAACTCGGCCATATACTCTTTCTTCAGCCCCTTGGGAATGTAGTAGTCCATGAGTTCAGCCTTAAACCTTGCCCAATGTATTGGCCCCCCTTATTTAGCGTTGTCGACACACTTTCCCACCATCGAGATGCTCTATTGTCTAGCCATAAGTGCACTAGGCCTAACCAAAGCTCCTCTAGCACCTCCACAAAGTCAAATTTCTCCTCCAAGTGTCTAGCCCACACCTCAGCATCATCATTCGCCCCCTAAGAAACTGCAAAATCCAACTTTCTTCAGGGCTTCGTTGTAGTACATTTGTCCCTTCTCCTGTCAGACCGATAGAATTACGGCATTGCTCGGGTTGGTCACTGCCGGCTCTACATCATGGCGGCGACTAACATGCTAGCCATGGTCTGAATGAGGTCCCTTAGGTTTTCCTGACTAGGTGGCGTAAGTGTGGCCGACCTAGTGGGTGGGATTCCTTCCCTCGGATTCTGTTTAGGAGTTTCGCCCTCTCAACAAAGCGGGCTCGTGCATGTGTCCTTGGTGCCATTTCCTACAATGTCACCGATAGACTAATATAATGATCCCTTTACATTACATACTTATACTACCCTTGAACTCTCTCATATGGTCGGCTCATTTGATAATCATCTCTTCCAGGAACTCCCTATCCTAGACTCCGACCGATCCAACACCAGTTTAGTATTGGAGTCGTCTCTGATATCATTTTTGTCACGCCCCCAACCCAGGCCTAACTAGTTAGGGATCCGACAGTGCCACACCTGTTATGGGTACGAAGCAATTAAATAAATAAACGGGAATAATAAAAAGTTATGAACTTAAAGTAATGTAGCGAACGGGTATCAACCGCAAACAACTAAGTACCGAGGTAGGACACCGACAAAAAATTCAATATTTCCAACTTTGTTTTCCATGGTAAATTATACACAAAAGAAATCCGCGGTTAATTAATACGTCAAAAATCCACCATGATTTTGTATCCAAATTTTCCACGGTGAATTGTTAACTGTGAATTGTACTCCTTAACAATTCATTGCGGATTTCCATTTTTGGGCTACTTTTCGGCTTTTTTGCGTCAACTTGCCAATTACCCTTACCACAATTTATAGACTTTTTAACTTACTCTAATTGCATTTTAGTCTCTCCTTCCCTTTCTTTTATTGCATTTTACCCCAAACCCTATTGAGTCACAAATTTAACGTTACGTCGGAAAATTTCACACTTTATGATCGTACCTTTTTCCACGATAGTATTTTCGGGTCGTTACAATCACACTGACACGGCAAGTGCTAGGGTGTGTATTTATGATGTGCTGCATCACCACTTTATCAATTGCAGGAAGGTCTCTTAGACCCAATGCAAAAAATTCAACATTAGATTCCAATAATTTTATTAAGTCTCCCTCATAGTGTGGAGAGAGAAACAAACCGATATGAGTTGTTCCCTCCGGGTCTCCTGGAATGAGTTTGATTATTTTTAAATAAGAGAGCTCAATGGCCATACTAGGTTTTTTCAAATCTTCAATTGCATCGACCTTGGCTCCCTGCTTTCCATGGACCGACAAAAAGATATATAACAAGAACGAGCCAAAGCTTGATCGACACTTACAGCTAAAATTCTAGTGAATGGAGAAAACTTCACTTCAAATGCACAGTTGAAAGGACCACCTAAAAAGCACTCAATCTTGGTCGTCCTAGGATAAATTGTATTCCATGTCAATGTCCATTGCAATGTATTCAAGCATCTTCGTCGAGGACTTCACTCCAATCCCTAGGTTGATAGGAAGCACAATTTGTCCCAAGGGAGTCACCAACCGTTGGTCAAAACACTAGAGTATCATGTTGAACGGTTCAAGGCTTTCCGACCACTGGCCCATCGCATCGACCACATTCTCGGAAATACTATTATAGGAACTTCTTTGGTCGACAAGAATGTGATACACCTTGCATTTAAAATAACAACATTAATTATGATATAATCATTCTTGGTTTGGAAAATACATTCTATATACCGTTCGTCAAAGGTGGTATCACTCCTAGGAATTTCTCCAACTCCTTCAATAGACATAACCTGAGGTGAAGTGATTAGCACACGGGAATGTTGTTCCCTTTCTTTCCCAAATATATCCAATCAGTCAAAGCACAAAATCACAAAGATCTCAAGGTAGATGTGTTCACCTCAGACAGAATTTGCGGAGGTGTGAGAAGAATCGCATAAGGGGCATTGTGAGGCCACTATTCCTTCGTTGTTGCTGATACCCATGCCGGGGTGGTCATCACGTTCGACATTACGCATTCGAGTGGCATACATATGGTCGACTTCGCGATCATCTAATCGTCGACCATCAGTTTCTTCCCTTTTGCCATTGTCAATCTCAGCCTGTTCATATTCAAGAATTCGTTTATTTTTATACCTAAAACATCACACTTTTGTGTTGAATAATCATTTGTTTTGTTGAATAATATTTCACTACTACAATGCAGAATTTTCACTTGCCCACAGAGCTAGGAAACGGTCCCAGGATGTCAATCTTCCATTTGTCAAACGGACAGGGGAGCAAAGTTACGTATAAAGGGAAACCCAGCTGCTATGGGATCGAAGCATGATATTGACAAATAGCGCAACACTTAGTATACTTTTTTCATCTTCAAGAAACGTCGGCCAAAAATAACCCGCTCTAAGGATGATGTGATGTAAAGATCGAGCCCTAGAATGCAATCCGAATACTCCCTTATGAACATAATTCATGACCGTGTTGGCTTCAACGGGGGATAAACATCGCAAGAGCGGTCCCTCAAAACTTTTCTTGAACAACTGTCTATCTTTTAATATTTATCTCTTGACTTGAAATTTGAAAGAGGAAACCATCTTGCTTCTTAAGGATTTTAAAAGAGGAAACCATCTTTGAAATATCTTATCAAAGGATCCATCCATGTGGGTTCCCTCTTAGCATCGATGTCGTTGATATGTAAGCCTTGAAGTTCAAGGGATAAGGCCCCAACTTCTTCGTTCGACTGTTCGGTCACTGAGATCTCGATCGAAGGATGATCCTGAATATGAACTTACACCGTGTCCGATCCTACGTTTGGCATGCTTGTAGCCAATCTGGCTAATGCATCTGCAACCATGTTATGCTCTCGTGGTACATGATCAATCGAGAACTCACTGAACTTCTTTGATATCTCTAGGACTTTGGCAATGTACAACTTCATCATAGGTTCATGTGTCTCGATTCTTCCCGCAAATTATTCCACAACCAACTTGGAATCGAAGAACATTCGTACTTTAGCGACTCCAGTCTCTTGGGATAAGTTCATTCAAGATAATAAGGCTTCATACTCCACCATGTTATTCGTTCGTGAAAATAGAAACTTAACTGAAGAATGAATAACATCCCTCTGTGAAGTAGTAGAAGTGATGCCAGCTCCTTTTTCCCCGAAGGGTGATCCGTCAACGTATATTATCCATCGATCATCTTCCTGATTCAAATATACCACATATCGGGTCTTTTCGACAACAAAATTAGCCATGACCTGAGCCTTAATCGCCCTTTGGGGCACAAATTGCAGATACATTGCACTAATTTGATCGCCCATATGGATAGTCTTCCATTCATATCTGCTTGATTCAAAACTGCATTCATTGGTATCAATGTGTACATTGACTTTTTTGCCATCGAAATAATGTATAATATAATCCTAGAGGTTCATCGCTGCTCGAACTCACCATAACATGGGGAGTGCTTAGATTTGTCTTCAATTCCGCGAATGCCCCATCATATTCGTCGGTCCATTCTAACTGGCTTGCCTTTCTGAGTACTCTGAAGAAGGGTAAGGCTCGATCGGTAGACTTAGAGATAAATTTGCTCAGTGTAGCTAATCAACTAGTCAGCCTTTGAAATTCTCTCTTATTTCTCGGAGGTTGCGTATCAATAATAGCCTGAACATTCTGGATTGACTTCTATGCCTTTTTCATGAATATAATATCCCAAGAATTTTCCACTTTGGATGCCGAAGCAACACTTATTCGGAATCAGTTTTAGTTTATATTTGCGGTATACTTCAAACCAACGAGACAAGTACGAAATGTGATCTTCATCATTCATGGACTTGACAATCATTACATCAACACACACTTCCATAATGTGGTCTATTAAATCTCTAAAGATTTTATTTACTAGTCTCTATTATATTGCCCTATCATTTTTCAAACCAAATGGCATAACTATATAGCAATATACTCCATTATCGGTCAGAAATGTCGATTTCTTCTGATCTTCTCAAGAAGGAAGATCTGATGATAACCTGAATAAGCATCCATAGTACTCATCATAGTGTTTCCGGAGACAACATCTACGAAACGATCGATGTGAGGTAGTGGAAAAGGGTCAGATTTACAGCTTTTGTTGACATCAATAAAATCGATGAACATTCTCCATTTCCCGCCTGCCTTAGAAACAATCACGGGATTTGCCACCCATTCAGTATAGTGAACTTCTTTTGATTTATTCAGCGTGTAACATTTTGTTCACCTCTATTCTTATCACTTCAAGTTTTGTGGGAGAATAACGTCTCCTATTTTGTCGAACGAGTTTAGCTTCGGGAGCGATATTGATGCGATACTCACTCACTGATAGGTCAATACTTGAAACATTATCCGGGGTCCAAAGAAATATATCCATATGACTCCTCAGCAATTGAATGGTCTGCTCCTCAATATGTGGGGCCCGATTAGCCACAATGCGAGTAGTTTTGATTGAGACATTTTTATCCAAGTTGATCATTTTGAACCCAAGGGGTTCAATAGCTTGTCGGGGATGAGATGGCTCTTCTAGACGATCCACCCGATATTTCTTTACAGGTGCCAAAGTGCGGCACGAGCTCATATAGCAGTGTCTTGCTACAATATGATCCCCTCTACAAGTACCACTCCTTTGGCAAATGAGAATTTCAACATCATATGATAGGTTGAATGTACCGCCTCAAACTTGTCGAGCTCGGTCGTGCAAATAATGGCGTTATACACAGGTTATCTTCTACCACAATAAATTCAAGGATTTAAGTTAGATCCTTGAGTTGGTTCCCTCATCTTGCCGCACGGTATAACGCTCCTCTGATGAAAGGCCCAAAGGGTGAAGTTGGCGATAGTGAGGTTGGAGCCCGAAGCTCCAAGTGTCTCCGCCACTTCGTGCCTTATAAAATATCATGAAGCCTTGGTGTCCATTAATATGTTGTGGACCCGATGGCCTGATATATTTCCGGTTATTATAAAAGGATTATCACGGGGGTTAATAATTCCTTCACGATCAGCAACCGTAAATGCAATAGTGCCTTGGTAAGAAGAAGATCAATCTGTTGTTGCATCATACTTAACCGGTGATAGATTCATTATTTTCTTCAGTTATATTGTGAGCAACTCTCTTTCTATCGCATACCGATTCATTTATCCTTATGCCACCAGAGATTACATAGATCTCTCCAGCGACCTCCCACACTTTTGGCACGTTTGCCTCGTTTTGGTGAGGGAGGATGATTATCTTGTCTCTCACATTCACTCTGCGGGGCTCTGCCGCCCCGACAATGAAAACTTCTTCTCTTTCCCTGCCCATGGTTCTCTCGACAGTGCGGGGCTCTCTCATATTCCGATGCAAGTTATCTTCGGTCCTCAACTCGATCATAGAAATTTTGGGAATGGCCCGCGGTCTATATTGATAATCATTCTGACGACCCTTCGGGGAAGAATACTTGCATTTGCCGTTTGATTTTTCGGATCTAGCTTTTCTTTCATCATGGTCGATATTGTCTCTTGCAGTAGCGGACACTTTAGCATCGGGTGATCATTATTATGATGTATTTCGCAGTAGACTCATCTGTCATCCTTCTTCAGAGGCATTTCTTTCTCAATGGCCACCGCCCCGACTTCTCGGGTCTTGTCTCTTAGGGTAGACAACCCTATGATCACCTATGACTTAAGAGTTCCCGATTGGTTTCCTTAGATTCGACACCAATGCTTCGTCTAAATTAATATATTTGTTAATCTTCTGCCGAAGCTTTCCCAAGGTGGATAGTGGATTCTAAACCAAACTGGCTAAGAGACCGCACAGTCCTAGGACCTGCTGTAGGATGTCAATTTTGTCTCTCAGCTCCAATTTAATGCATCGCGCGGTTTTATTATATTTCTCCAAAAAGGCCCGGAGACTCATTTTCGTCGAGATATACTTTAGTTCATATAGTTCCTGGCGGCTTCGGGCAGGTCCTTTGTTTGGTGCGAACTGTTTACAGAAAGCCATGATAAAACTACCATAAGATTGTATAGATCGGGCCTGCAAATTTTTTAAACTAGTTTCGGCATCTCCTTGTAAACCGGTAGCAAATATACTACACTTCCATGAATCGTGATATTGCCCAAGGTTATTTATGTAATTATGTTAACCTCGGGGCTAGTCCGACGTGGCTATGTGGTATTTTCGGTATTTTTATATGACTATCGCGAGGCGTTCTCGAGGGTATTCTCGTGATTCAGGCATGCTGGACCCCATATAAGGCTTCTGTAAGTGTATTGGGATGTTTTGGGCTATTTCGGCCCCGGACGGGGCCAGGGTTATTTTCGTGATTTGCCACCCGGGAGCACATCGGCGGGGTGCAGTGATGATATGTGGCTGCGTATTCACTGTTTGGAGGCAAAGAACTGATATACGAGATTTTTCGGTATTTTCTCACCGCATTTCCGACTAAACTCTCGACCGGAATGTAGTCCAGAAGTTTAGTGGCGCTGTGACACTTATTCCGGATTAATTGGATATTTTCTAAGTAAGTTGGGCTAATTTGACTAAGATTGGGCTTTTGGACCTTAAGTTTACTTATTGGGTCGAGTTTTTCTATAAATACAAGACCCTAGGCCCGAGAAAAGGCTTCAGACTCTTGGTACGCTTCCCAAAGCTCCCGGTTTCGCCACTTTTTGCCCCACTCGCGACTTTTTGATCCAAAAGTCGCGAATCCCTCATCTTCAAGGCCACACTCGCGACTTTTTGCACCAAAAGTCGCGAGAGCATGTGTTCATTGTTGTATTTGCGAGATTTCGCCGCTTGGACCTCCGATTCGCGTGTTTTCGCCTCCCGAACACTTGGACTTGCGAGTTTTCGTCCCTTAGGCACCAAGACTCGCGACTTTTGGCACCATTCGTGAGTTTATGTCCAAAATTCGCGAACATCACCTTAATTCGCAAGTTTTCGTCGCCTCGGGTGCGATGGAGTGAAATTGATCGTTTTTCGTACCGTTTTCATTCGGATTATCATTATCTCATTATTGTACTTGTATCCTTTGATTATTATAGTGAAAACCAAGGTAGAGCTATGCTCTCCCGAGGACGTAAGCTCACGCATTGTGGGCCCAACCTCGTATATCGCTCGTGTCCTCACAAAAATTAAATTTCGAGTAATTAAAAATTGACTGATCATAAACAAACACTCTAAAATATTTTTAGACGAGATCAAATCGGATGCCCGAAGAGTTCCCATCCTTAATTCAAAGTCAGCCACATGATCAATCCTATTTCCGTCGCCTCTGAAAGTTGGCAATCCTTCGAGATTGCAATAGGACTGATTTGGGATTGCCGCCCACATATCTTCTAAAAATGGGAGCGTCAAATCGTGAGATGGTGGATTCACCACCCTTTTATAGATGAGGAGCGGGAAACCGCCATGTAACCGCTCTAACAAAATGAATAATGTCCCACTGCCCGTTTGTAATCGCTGTTCTACCCGCTGCACACTCATAACCGTTCGTAACAAACTAACCGATTTGATGATCGGTCACTTAATTTCTCACGGGACCGATCCTAGTTCTCCTCTTTCGGTCCTGTCAGTTGCGCAGACCATCGGGCTTAGTTAATCTTAGATAAATTAGATTATCGTCAAGTTATGGATCATAGCCTATGTAGGTTTGTTTCTTGTCACGTGGATCAGCCCGATATGGCTTGGGCCTCCACCCGTTCTGGGTACAAGGTCTCGAAGTCCTCATGAAGATCATAGCCACTAAACGTTACTAAGTATTACTTAAAAGGAAAGATAACTTTGCATAAACGTTGTTGAACGTCCACCACCACGCTTTAACTCACTTCGAAGGTGTAGATAATTCTCCTAGTCTAATGTTGTTGTTAATTCCAGACAATCACATATTGTTTGTGTGATGATTGTGCCTTTATTTATAGATAACACCTCATTTGATAAATCCTATAATAGATTTTGGAAGATTTTTTATATAAATCCAGATATATTTATGCATATAAAATATTTCCCTCAAAAAATATGTTAAACAAGTAAATTATCGATCATTCATATATTTAATTACATTTAATACACCATTTTGACTACATAAAAATAACATGTTTTGTGGGATAAGAGATATTACGCCTCATGCGGCATAGGTAACAAAATAGAAAAAAGTAATGAAGAATTAAATTAATGGTAGGTTTTCGTAGGAAGCAGCGAGGAGTCACATCGTTGGGTTGGGTCATAGACAAGAATCTTGGTGAAAACAATGACAGTCATTCAGCGATCTATTCTCGTTGCAGCAGATCATATCATCAATCCGCATTGCACCACCACCCAACTAAACTATTACCTTCTCACTTTTCACAATTGCAACCTTTACAAATAAAATTCAAAGTGTTTTAATTTCGTTTTAGGGTTCCTAATAGTCGTTTAATATGAGTTTTGGATGAAGTTTCTTAGTCTTGAAATATGCAAATGACCCCACGTTTAAATTTGGATAAAAATGAATTGGTTTATAAGAGTAAGGGGCGCCATTTTATTTAATGATTGTTCAAGTGTGTTAAGTTGTGTCTTCTTCCCTTATGTTCAATCATATATTTTCTCTTTATAATAGTATTTCAAAGGTATTCAAGAAACACCACCTTAAAAATAATAAATTCGTGATATACCTCACATTTAGAAGTTTTATTTAATATGTTTATATTGAAAACAATATTATATAGATAAAATCTTACTAAACGAACGTAGTCATTTTCTTCAAAATAAAAATATCAATTCCAACTACTACTAAATTCATTAATTATATAAGATTATTTTTTATTAACATCTAATATTTGTTTATAGAATAAAGAGACTGTACATTTTATTTCAATTAATTTTTTTAACGAGTTCAAGAATTATTGACATATGTAGGCAATAATAATTCCTCAATTATTAAGTGTCATTCGTAAGTAATTTAAAAGAAATTCAGACTTCCATCAATACTTGATCGGCCTACAGTTGAGACAAATGCTCCAAAACAACACAACATTCTTCCAAAACATTTCTATGAGGGGTTCGTTCTTTTAAAGGTTAACCATTTAAAACTGTGATAAAAACATTTAAAAGTATGATAGATGTTACAATATATTTTTTAAAATAAAAAATTTAAGAAAAACATGAAATTAATGTTTTTTAAAAAGAGAAAATTGCATAATTTGGCGGGTAACAGATTTTTTTAAAAAAAAAATAATATTTAATTAGTTTTTTAGGATCGGACCCTAAAAAACCAGAAATTGACCCTAATACTCATTACCGGACGATACCAACAAAAATACTGGTGAAGCCTAGTATTTGACATATCGAATGGTATACCGGCGGTATACCATCCGGTATAAAAACACTGAGATTTATGATGAATCTCTCATACCTTGCGTAGCGTCCGACTTCAAACTTCAAATGCTAAAAGTTGTATAAAAAAGATAAATAAAGACATTTTAGTCATTTCAAAAAGTAGGAAGTTGAAGTTGAAATTAAAAATAAGATTTATGTTGTTTTTTATTTGTAGTTATAAAGTTGAGAAATATAAATTTTATTTATACAAAAGTAAAATGAAAAATATGATATGTTATGCAATCTCCTTAATTTCGATTTTCGAAATGAAAAAACAGAAACATAAATTGTATACCTAAATTTAATAATACTATAAATAATAACAAAATCAATTTTAAAGATGATATTAAGAAACTACATGAGATTTTATTATACAAAATATCTTCGAGTCCACTAATTGTTTTTTTGAAGTGTTTGAATGCTATTTATTAGTAAACATAATTGTTTTTTTGAAGACAATCAAAAAGTTTTGCACAGTCTATATATTTCAAATTAGTTCAATTTTATGGGTTTTAGATCAAGTTTGGTACATAGCTCATAATTGTTTAAGTATTACTCCGATTAAAATAATGGTGTGGTTTAGTGAGATCTCAATTGTGAATTTTTAATACAAACAAAAACAATATTTTAATAATTTTGCAATTATACCTTATTAGATGTCAAATTTTAGAAAGGAGTGAAAATATGTTTATATGACAAAGCAATTAAAGTCAGTGTTTTAAATTTTAGTATATCGATTTGTTATAACTGAAATTTTGGATCTACTTGTTTTAGCTGGTTTTTAAATTAATTATTGACTTGTATATGTTTTTATAGGGCCAGTTTGAGACTATTTTGTTTGATTTGATAAAAAAGAGATATGAAGTTGTAGAATTTCTTCATTATTATTTTTTAAATAAGAAAAATAAAAATTGAGAATGAGTTTAAAATTGTTTATATTTTTAGGTTAATAATTTAATTTATTTTATTATTTCGATACATATCCGATTTGATTTGATAAATTGATTTACTAACTCTCCGGTATACCATCCTATATGAGTTTTTAAAAACATGGATTAAAACAATAATAATCACTTTTCTTCAAAATGACTATCTTTAAAAATACCAATCAAATTATAGTTATTTACAATCACACTTAAAATATGTACATATTAGTTATGCATAATCATATTCAAATAATTATTTTTTTCTCAAAATCAATTTTATTTATTCTACAAATTTAGAATAACTACCTCAATATTTTTTTTAAAAAGTGCAATCATAATATACATTTGCACTTCAAGAGTACATTTCTTATTAAGAAAATTAATTCAAATTTCATTTCATAACCAAATTTTTTCATTCTTTATTATTACCACATTATATCATGTTTTTGCGTATCCAGTTCCAACAAGTCGTCACTACAGCAAATTGTATTTTACAAATATTTCATTATTGTGATGACCCACCACAGTCACAATTTTATAATATGAAGAAACCTGCATTGCAGTTGCATCTTGAAGAAGCCTTGTTATGGGAAATCTCCAACTCAATAATTTCAACATGGAAAAATGAACACGCATACAGCATGGCAGATCCACGGAATTACATGATCAGTGAGAGATCCTTCTTCTTGCCGGAGTTGGTTATTGAACCGACTAACTGTGGAGGTGGACTGGAGACTTGCCGTGCCGGGATGAGCCGGTGGCTGGTGCAGGAAACGCTTAGCCTACTTGAAGTTAGAACAAGGATGGATAACAAGTTCAGGGAGGCTAATCATCGCAAAGCTCCACTTTGGGATGAGGTCTCAAGGTATTTTTTGATTGATTAATAATTTCATAGAATTAAGAAAGAATCTACAAAAACATTCAAACGAGAGGTCTCAAGGTATGATGGAACACAACAAGAAATAGATATAATCTCTTTGGCTGTTGAATTCTCTTAACTAGATGCATATTATAAAACTAGGGTTTGCTTTTTTCTATTTCACTGAAGCTAATCATTGTATGATTTTTTATTTAGGGTGATGTTAAAAGAATATGGGTATGAAAGAAGCGGCAAGAAATGCAGGGAAAAATTGGAGAATCTGCACAAATATTACAATAAAACCAGTGAACACAATAGCCGAAGGCAAGATGGTAAACATTACAGGTTTTTTAGGCAACTTGAAGCTCTTTATGGCAAATCATGCAAATCTGCCTCAGTGGGTATGAATCAAGAACCAGATTCCCAGCGCAAATTCTCAGTCTCACACACTCACCTTGTCAGCTCTTCCAATTATTGCGCTCTTGTTGAAAATTCTTTAAATTTCAAGAAAAGTGTTGATCATAAAGGGAAAAAAAGGTGTTTGAAGGCAAGTTTGAAAGGCAACTTCATGAGCTTCATCGATGAAGAGATGGCAAAATTGATTGAAAACCANACAGTGCTGATCGCCGTGGTTCTGTTGTCTTCTATGGGAGCTGAATATCCTTGGTTTTCTTCAATTACGAGTCCCGGGTTGTCTTGTTGTTCCACTTGTCTTGTGACTGTAGGAACATCAAACACAATTTTGCCTTCATTAGAGTACTCCTCATGCTCAAATGCAGAACTTTCAGAGCAGCCATCTTCATCATCATCATAGATTTTCTTAAGTTTCCAATCCCAGTGCTTTCCTTCATCCACAATAACGTCCCTGCTTACGACAACGGTGTCTGATTTTAGACTGAGAATGCTGTACGCCTTGGAGACATCAGAATATCCTAGAAAAATTCAAACTTCTGATTTCGCATCTAGTTTAGTTCTTCGTTCATTCGGTACATGAATGTAACAGATACTGCCGAAGATTTTCAAATGATCAACAGTTGGTTTAACTCCATTCCAGAGTTCATATGGAGTAATGCCATTAGTTGCCTTTGTTCCAATTCTGTTGATCAAATACGCAGAGGTGTTGACAGCTTCGCCCCAGAATTTTTGCGGAAGCTTTTTTTCAATCAGCAGGCATCTCGTCATTTCCAACAAGGTTCTGTTTTTTCTCTCGCTTATTCCATTCTGTTCCGGAGTATAAGGGGTTGTCAATTGATAAATAATGCCTTCTGAATTGCACATTTCCACAAATTATTTTCCTAGATACTCACCACCGTTATCGGATCTAAGGATTTTTACATTGCAGCCACTCTGATTTTCGGCCATTGCATTGAATGTTTTAAAGCATTGTAGAACTTCAGATTTTCTTTTGAGCAGGTAAAGCCATACGTACCTAGTAAGATCATCAATAAAAGTAACGAAGTACCTATTTCCGCTTGGGGTGGATTCCTTCATGTATCCACATACATCGGAGTGCACTAGGTGAAGTTTTTTTGTTCCTCTTGATTTGCTCACTCCAAACGAGTGTCTCATTGCCTTTCCTCTCTGGCACACAGTACAAATAATGGAGTAAGATGGCAGATGTGGTAGGTCGAGTACCTGATCATGAAGCTTTGTTATCGTAGCGTAGTGATAATGACCAAAGCGTTTATGCCAGAGTAGTGTATTGTCTTTAGTTGTTAGGCCCTTCATGGGATTGTCCAGACGAGAGAAGTCTACGGGGAATGTTCTTTTGTTGATTTTTGCTTCCAGGACAGCTCCTGTGAGCTTTTCTTTGATGATGAAGGCCTTATCTTGGAATGAAATCTCCAAATTTGCATCATCAGTGAGTTGCCCGAGGCTGAGTAAATTATGAGGATATTCTCACACCAGGAAAACATTTCGGATTGTGATCTTTCCCTTTCCAACTGTGATCTCGACGTCTCCAACGTGTTGTGATCTGGTAATTTGACCATTTGCGACCTCAATCCACTTGTTGCAGGTCTCAAGACGAGTGAAACATGAGGCGTTGTTTGACATGTGATTCGTGCAGCCGCTGTCCAGCAGCCAAACATCCCTTCCAGTAGTGAGTGCTTCAGTCTTTGTCATCAACATAAGGTGTAGATTGTCGAAGTCGACTTCTAGTTCAGTGGCCATGTTTGTAGTAATTTGTTTAGGCTGATTTGTTGCTCTTTTAACCAAACATACTCTTTCCAGATGGCCTTGTTGTCTGCAGTACGTACATATGCTTGAGGGATGCCATCAACACACATCAGACTTGTGATTCTTCTGTTTGCAATGGTCACAAGGTGGGTAAGGTCCAACTCTTTCCTTATATTCGATGTTGTTTGTATTTGCAGTGTATGGAGCTTTCACTTGAGTCCTGAGAGCCATCTCTCTGCCTTCGATTATCCGTGAGTTCTGCTTGGCTTCGACGCTCATCAGCATGATTAGAAGGGCTTGAGGAGTTATGTCTTGAAATTCCTTCGTATATTCGACAGAGACTATGTGAGCATCGAACCTTTCCGGGATGTTGGAGAGGATTTTGTTGACGACTCTTTTTTCAGTTACCTCTTCTCCACATACCTTGAGTTTGTTTGTGACTTTGGTGATTTTCTCAGAGAACTCTTGGATTGTTTCAGTATTGTCCATCCTTAAGTTGTCGAATTGTCTCCATAGTGCTTGGCCTTCAACATGAGAGTGTTCATTTCCTCCGAATGTAAGCTTGAGATTTTCCCATGCTTCATGTGGAGAAGTGCAGTCTGCAAGCACCATGTATACATCTTCAGATATGGCACTACATATGGTGTCAAGCACTCGATGTTTGCGTAGAAGAGCTTCCGCAAATGCAGCTCTTTCTGGGGAGTTCTCCGCAGGTTCTGGTTGAGGTTTGTTTTCGACTGCACTCCAGAGATCTAGTGCCAATAGAGATTGTTTCATTCTAATGGCCCAGTAGTGGTAATTCCTTGTCGTGAGGAGGGGTACAGATGAAGAGGCTGAGGAACGACTGGAGGCCATTGAGAGCTTTGGAGTATTTCGCATCAGGTTATGGTTTATGCTTCAGTGATGGAAGGTTAGCTCCGATACCATGAAAACATGCAATGTCTTGCTGTAGATGTATGTGTTGATATGATTGTATTTTTTGTTGTGATTTATGGTTTCTTGGCTTGGGTATGTGATGTGTAATTTAGTAAACAGCAGATTCATTCATTGCACAAAAGTAACGGAATTTTGGCATCAGCATTGAATAAAAACAGAGCAAAACCGCAGGGAAGATGAAGAAGAAACAAGAACAGTTTTCATACGTAAAACAGGGAGAGCTGAGAGTTTTTAAATGCAGTGAGGACAACTCACTTACATGCATAAGGAAATACATAAAAGCAACTTACGAAAACCATACTGAAAGCAATAACAAAAAGGTGCAAGGCCAGGACTTCCATTTTCGTGTTTAAGAGTTCTGCATTTTTCTTCCACTGCATTTAGCAGCTGGCCCCTGGTGCATTTGTCCCAACATCGAATTCCTCAAGATCGACAATAAGGTCTTCAATTTGCCCAGGACATATAAGTGCTTGGAGGCTAATCACAACATCATTCAACACTCCCCCTTGCTGTGAAATCTCTTTGGCAGTGATGGGTTGAATGCCACATAAGCCTCGCAAATACTTGAATTGTTTTGGACGGAGTGGCTTTGTAAGGATATCCGCTAGTTGATCGTTAGTTCTGACAAACTTCACTTGAATGATCTTGTCTTTTACATAGTTCCTGAAAGCATGATATTTTACACGAATATGTTTAGTTCTTCCAAAACTAACCGGATTTTCAGCCATGGCAAGTACCGATTGATTATCAATCCAGAGAGTAATTGGAGTCATCAGCTTTATCCCTAGATCCTCGAACAATTTCCAAAGCCACATTGCGTGATTGGCTGCAGCAGCTCCTGCGATGTACTCAGCTTCTGCGGTGGATTGGGCAACAACATCTTGCTTCCTTGAATTCCACGAAAAAAAACCTGATCCAAACGAAAACAAATATCTGGTTGTGCTTTTACTGTCGGTTAAATCTGCAGCAAAGTCGCTATCCACAAAGCCATGCAATTCGATTTCGCAGTTCCTTTTGAATTTAATCCCATAAACTTGAGTTCCAGCTACATACTTCAATACCTTTTTTGCTGCACTGAGATGGTTTTCATGCGGCGCTGTCATGAATCTTGACAGGTAGTTAACCGCAAACATAATATCCGGCCTTGTTGCCGCAAGATAAAGAAGACTTCCTATAAGACTTCGATATAGTGAAACATCAATCAATTCAGAGTCATCTTCCCTTGCTGGTTTGTTTTCAGGAGTCAACGGCATTGGTGGGAAGTGCCCTTCAAGAATGCCGAACCTTTTGCATAAGTCAGAGGAGTACTTAGTTTGCGATAAGCTGATCGAGTCTGAATCTTGGTGTACCTCCATCCCAAAAAAATAGCTCATCAATCCTAAATCCGTCATTTCGAAGCTTTACATCAACTTTCTTTTTAGATTTCGAACTTCAGTGTCATCTTGGCCTGTGATCAGGAGATCATCAACGTACAGGGAAATTATGACTGAAATTTCATCACCATTCTTAAGGATGTAGGCAGTTGGTTCGTTTTGGCTTTTCTCAAAGCCAATTTTTTGAAACTGATTATCAATCTTGGAGTACCAAGCACGGGGAGCCTGCTTTAGGCCATACAACGCCTTGTGCAACAGGTATACATCATCCTCACGTCCTTCTTTGCAGAATCCGGGGGGTTGCTCTATAAAGATGTGTTCTTCTAAGGTGCCGTTTAGGAAGGCAGATTTTACATCAAGGTGGTGAACATTCCAGTTCTTGCAGGCCGCTATGTTTAGGAGAAGTTTGATCGTATCCAATCTGACAACGGGAGCCAATGTTTCAAGATAATCAATTCCTTGAAGTTGAGCAAATCCCTTCACCACCAATCTCGCTTTAAGTTTGTTCAAGGAGCCGTCTGCATTTAACTTTGTTCTGAATATCCATTTTACACCGATTATCTTTCTGTTCGCAGGCCTTTGTACCAATGACCAAGTGTTGTGCTTTTCTATCATTTCGAATTCATTTTTCATAGCTGCATACTAATCAGGATTAGCCAATGCCATACTCAGACTGCTTGGTTCTTTTGAGATGATTATATTACATGAATCCATAACTCTGAAAAGACTTTTGTATCTTAGTGGTGTGTGATCAATATTCTCATCACTTGATTCTTGGTCACTTTCGTCAATGTTGTTGTCTGTTTGATGCTCATTTTCAGTTTCTTGAACATCGGTGGGAATGGTTTGTACAGTGCTGATCGCCGTGGTTCTGTTGTCTTCTATGGGAGCTGAATATCCTTGGTTTTCTTCAATTACGAGTCCCGGGTTGTCTTGTTGTTCCACTTGTCTTGTGACTGTAGGAACATCAAACACAATTTTGCCTTCATTAGAGTACTCCTCATGCTCAAATGCAGAACTTTCAGAGCAGCCATCTTCATCATCATCATAGATTTTCTTAAGTTTCCAATCCCAGTGCTTTCCTTCATCCACAATAACGTCCCTGCTTACGACAACGGTGTCTGATTTTAGACTGAGAATGCTGTACGCCTTGGAGACATCAGAATATCCTAGAAAAATTCAAACTTCTGATTTCGCATCTAGTTTAGTTCTTCGTTCATTCGGTACATGAATGTAACAGATACTGCCGAAGATTTTCAAATGATCAACAGTTGGTTTAACTCCATTCCAGAGTTCATATGGAGTAATGCCATTAGTTGCCTTTGTTCCAATTCTGTTGATCAAATACGCAGAGGTGTTGACAGCTTCGCCCCAGAATTTTTGCGGAAGCTTTTTTTCAATCAGCAGGCATCTCGTCATTTCCAACAAGGTTCTGTTTTTTCTCTCGCTTATTCCATTCTGTTCCGGAGTATAAGGGGTTGTCAATTGATAAATAATGCCTTCTGAATTGCACATTTCCACAAATTATTTTCCTAGATACTCACCACCGTTATCGGATCTAAGGATTTTTACATTGCAGCCACTCTGATTTTCGGCCATTGCATTGAATGTTTTAAAGCATTGTAGAACTTCAGATTTTCTTTTGAGCAGGTAAAGCCATACGTACCTAGTAAGATCATCAATAAAAGTAACGAAGTACCTATTTCCGCTTGGGGTGGATTCCTTCATGTATCCACNTTGTATTTTACAAATATTTCATTATTGTGATGACCCACCACAGTCACAATTTTATAATATGAAGAAACCTGCATTGCAGTTGCATCTTGAAGAAGCCTTGTTATGGGAAATCTCCAACTCAATAATTTCAACATGGAAAAATGAACACGCATACAGCATGGCAGATCCACGGAATTACATGATCAGTGAGAGATCCTTCTTCTTGCCGGAGTTGGTTATTGAACCGACTAACTGTGGAGGTGGACTGGAGACTTGCCGTGCCGGGATGAGCCGGTGGCTGGTGCAGGAAACGCTTAGCCTACTTGAAGTTAGAACAAGGATGGATAACAAGTTCAGGGAGGCTAATCATCGCAAAGCTCCACTTTGGGATGAGGTCTCAAGGTATTTTTTGATTGATTAATAATTTCATAGAATTAAGAAAGAATCTACAAAAACATTCAAACGAGAGGTCTCAAGGTATGATGGAACACAACAAGAAATAGATATAATCTCTTTGGCTGTTGAATTCTCTTAACTAGATGCATATTATAAAACTAGGGTTTGCTTTTTTCTATTTCACTGAAGCTAATCATTGTATGATTTTTTATTTAGGGTGATGTTAAAAGAATATGGGTATGAAAGAAGCGGCAAGAAATGCAGGGAAAAATTGGAGAATCTGCACAAATATTACAATAAAACCAGTGAACACAATAGCCGAAGGCAAGATGGTAAACATTACAGGTTTTTTAGGCAACTTGAAGCTCTTTATGGCAAATCATGCAAATCTGCCTCAGTGGGTATGAATCAAGAACCAGATTCCCAGCGCAAATTCTCAGTCTCACACACTCACCTTGTCAGCTCTTCCAATTATTGCGCTCTTGTTGAAAATTCTTTAAATTTCAAGAAAAGTGTTGATCATAAAGGGAAAAAAAGGTGTTTGAAGGCAAGTTTGAAAGGCAACTTCATGAGCTTCATCGATGAAGAGATGGCAAAATTGATTGAAAACCAAGAGAACTGGATGGAGAAAGTAGTGAAAACCATTGAAAAGAGAGAGTTAGAAAGAATGATAACAGAGGAAGAATGGACAAAACAAGATGCTGCAAGGATAGAAAGAGAGCATAGGTTTTGGGTCAATGAGAAGGCATGGATCTTGGCAAGGGATAATGCTCTAATGGAGTCATTTCATCTCACTGCCAGTAAACATTATGCCACTGACAGCATCGGGGTGATGACTATATCGAGCAAAGACGATATATGGTCGGAATATGAGATCAGTAGAATGCTACAAGTGAAAAATGGGGAGTTTTGGTCATCAAAGAAATGGGCCAGTATGCAAGAAAAAATGGGATTACGTATCAAAGGGAATGAAGGAGAATGAATTCGATAATCCAGGACCACCATCACGAGACTCGGGAGGCTGTTATCTGTGATGAATGCATTGGACACCCAAAGAGAATCTTTTAGAGTTTGGAATTTGAAAACATGGAATGTCTTGTTGTAGATGTATGTGTTGATATGATTGTATTTGTTGTTGTGATTTATGGTTTCTTGGCTTGGGTATGTGATGTGTAATTTAGTAAACAGCAGTTTCATTCATTGCACAAAAGTAACGGAATTTTGGCATCGGCATTGAATAAAAACAGAGCAAAACCGCAGGGAAGATGAAGAAGAAACAAGAACAGTTTTCATACGTAAAACAGGGAGAGCTGAGAGTTTTTAAATGCAATGAGGACAACTCACTTACATGCATAAGGAAATACATAAAGCAACTTACGAAAACCATACTGAAAGCAATAACAAAAAGGTGCAAGGCCAGGACTTCCATTTTCGTGTTTAAGAGTTATGCATTTTTCTTCCACTGCATTTAGCAGCTGGCCCCTGGTGCATTTGTCCCAACATCGAATTCCTCAAGATCGACAATAAGGTCTTCAATTTGCCCAGGACATATAAGTGCTTGGAGGCTAATCACAGCATCATTCAACAGAATTGAGCCACGAATAATGCACTGATAGATGAATGTGGTCAGGATAAAACTTTTATTTTAGCTTTGCTTTTATTGAATTGATTCAAACATTCAATAAACACAATAGAACGATCCAACTTTACACCTGTTTAGTGAATGAAATAGACGAATGCATTGAATGAACTGCGTAAGGCTTATACTGACTTAGTGTTGTAGGATGTTGTTAAAAATGAACTTTTCGTTTATTATCTCTTATGCATCTCACTTTTAAATATTACAATAACATGTATATATAAAAATACTAATCCTAACCAACTATCACCAAAAAACACAACTTTTCATAAAGATATCACCTTTCAATCTAATAAACTAAATTTTAACTTCTAACAATTATATTATTTCATTATCTTAACTTTATTTTATTATTTTAATTTCCTAATTCAAGTTGACATTTCAACACTGAGTTGAGCCTTAACACACAACAGAAACGGTGGATATTGTGTAAAATATGTTGAATTTCAACATGGTTATGTTGTTTATAGTCATTCGCGTTTGATAAATGCTAGCGTTGAATATTGCATTGACTCGTGTTTGCGAAAGGAAGTACTAATTTTTTAGAAAAAAATTGATCAATCGCATTTGCCAAACCCAATTGGCTATCATAATATTTTTGTATGTGATTTGTATTTATACTTTAAATCACATTCACACCTTCAACTCATAATTTAGATGTATATAATTTAGTAATAAATATATTCCTATTATATAACACATTATTGCGGCATTTACATAACTTGGTATCTGAATAAATAATAACATAAAAAATTGTTAAACTTTTGTTATATGTATTACACACTTAGATACCATTCATATCATACAAAATTTATATTACAATCAATCTACTTCGCCGTTCTCTCATTTTTTTGGTATGTTATTTTTATAATTTTTGTATTTTATTTACATTATTTTTAGTTTTTAATATTTTTTGTATGTCATTATTTGTTTAGATATTCGAGTTATGTCAATGAAACAATAATATATTATATAATACAAATATGTTTATTGCAAAATAATATTAATATGCATTACTTACCTCGCATAAAATACGATTAATCATGTGTTGAAGGTGAAAATACATATAAACCAAAATTCTCATAACAAAATTATTAAAATATATTAAAATAGCCAAACGCGTTTGTCGTTTCCCAAACACATATGACTATAAAAAACATAAACGGGTTCAAATTCACTCTATTTTAAACAATATCTTATAGAAACGATTCTAAACAATACATTCAAAATTTAAACGTGACATTCATCAAATAAAGATCAAAAGGTGCAGAGAATTTTCAGTAATTAACTTCATAGTGAGGATAACTATTAGGATAATTTAGCGACTCACACATTACTCTCTCTGTTTTGCTGTATTTATTGATATTCTCTCGTAATGGTAGCTCTATAATAGACATATAGCTTAAATATAATTTCCCCGAATATTTACATATGTAGATTTTTAGTGAGTAGTGGGTGAACATGACTTCAATTTTTTAGCTTCCCTCACTAGCATTTAAATTTTATATGTTTGGATTTACCAAAGTAGTGGATTGATAAAAACAATATTTGTGTAGTGGATTTAAACAACATGATTTACCACTACTTTGATAAAAACAAGATTTTTATCAAAGTAGTGGATTGATTGTCATATAATATATTTGTGTCTGCTCAAACATATATAAATCATGTAATTGTGGTAGCCACAATGCACAATTGTGTTGTGCAGCACATCCTTATGTTTTGCAGTTTCAATAAGACACATTTTGTCACGCCCAGAAATCAGGCCTAGACGTTTCCGGTGCGCGACATGTCGTGCTCCCTTCTTGTTTGGAACACAAGGCGCTTATCATGTTATAATATCAATAAAACTTACAACATTAAAAGAAAACTCATAAATAAACTTCTACAACTTTATCTCATTCATTTCAAATCTTCCTCTCGGTAACATATTAACAAGCTCACTTTTATCCCGACTTCATAATCACTCCCGATATCAGCCGACGACTAACTCATTCCACGATTTCCTTAATCTCTTCCTTTCCTACAAGCTGTAGAGATGTCATAATCGAATAATGGAAACTTCGGTTAAAAACTCTTTAAAAACATAACTTTATTTCTAAAACATATTTTCTTTTTAAAAGTCGTTTTGCTTTGAAAACTTCTCTAAACACTCATCGTAAAACATCTTTCTAAAAGTCATACATGAAAAGCTGAATCTTTATAAAGCTCTTTGAAGCTCATTCTAAATCACATTTGAAAACCTCTTTCGTACTCACTTAAAAACTTATCCCTCTCGGGGCTTTTTCGGATTCTTATTTTAAAACCTCGTAAAAATTACTTGAAACCTTACTTGAAATTTTACTTGAAACATTACTTTAAACATTACATATCCTTTTCTTATGCATCTTTTACTTATCTTGTCGGCTCTATTATACATGCCCGGTGACATGTCCCGCCCAAGTCGACCGTTAGCTGTTGGTCGACTTGACGAGCTATATGCTTCCCTTCTCCGAGAGAGTACTCAGACGCTACCCCTTTTCTCAATCGGGTCCGTTCTGCCATTTTCGTACGTATCTTTCCAATTTGGAACTCATCGTTCCCTTCATCAGGCATGCCCTTTCTTTGGCGAATCGTGTGCTAGACACAATGCCGGGTTCGGTCGGACAGTCCATCCTTCCTCACCACGAGTCTTATTCTTTCATAACATTTCATAAAAACAATATAAGGACACCATCTCCCGGCGGACGCTCGCACCCGTAGGGACAACGTATCTCAAAACATTCTAATTTAAACATTTCATAGTAAAAAGAATAAAATAGCATGAACTTTCTATTATTTGATTGATCATCCCGTGTACCTCTATTTCGTACGCTGTTCACCGCTCTATCCTCTAATCCCAATTTAGCACCATCCTCTACTCTCGAATCATCCCCCATTAAGAAAATAAACAAGTGTCCTTGTCATCTTATCCACAAATTGATAGGCTTAATACCCTCCAGGGCTGCTGTTAAAAATCAAGCCTCTTAATTATGAGGAAAACTCACATTTCTGGACAAGTCCAAGTAAGTGGTCGCAAGGATCTCTAATGGCGGGTAAGGCTTGTCTTTCCCCGTGGAGTATTTGGAACTAGCTAAGCAAAATCCTAACCATCAGATTTCTACTGTAAATACCTAGTCATTTTGCCATTCCGACGGCAACAACCGTGGAGTATGTTTTTAATGTAAGAATAGGAGAGTCCTTCATTGTAGCAAAGAAGGTTGGGCCGACGGTGGTGACCACAGGTTTTCTCAATCGCACTCCTTGGCTGAAAATTCTTTTGCCGAGTACCTTGGTGGCAATTGTATCAATTGTAAATAAGACAGTCACCATCCTTGAGACTTAAACAATTCATGAGGGGCGGAGGGTTTCCGTGATTCAATCAGCCCTATGGCGTCTTTAGAGGGAACATGGGCTGAAATTTTCTTAATCTAGCGTTGAAGACGCCGTCTTTCCGGTGGAAGAAATCTTGAACCCCCTTTATTTTCAATCCCTAACCCCCTTAAATATCATTATGAGAAGATGAGAGGCTTGCGGGCTTGCAACAAAATGTCTAGCCTAATAATAATATACATTGTGTAATTATATTAAAATACCTTGTTAAATTAATTATGATACCTTTTAATTTACTTATCACCTTCTAAGTTTAATTCAATCTAAATTAACCTAAATCGTGAAACACATCTTAATGAAATTTCTTTTACTTTTTGTAGTATATCTTGATTTATCATCATCTACATCATTTATACGATCTCACTCGTTATAATATATCATAATCCTTATCAATCATTTTAATATAATATAATAATTATCAATATTATTAATTTACATATTAAATAATTTCCTAATATATCTTAACCATTAATTGTTATCTCATTATATTTATATTATCATATCATTTATTTCACAATATATTTAACATATTCTATATTAATATATCTTAATCTACCTTTATTTTTGACTATGCAATTTCCATCGTCGTATCGTTTCTCGTTCATCTACAACATTTAGTTATCTATCATTTATTCATTATTAAATATAATAATTATTTTTTATTACTTTTAAACTAATAATATACTTTCAATATATTCAATAATATCTATTAGAAATCTGATCCACCTAAATTTTGGATTATGACACATTTGATCCTAGAGTGAAGCAACAACCTGTGGTGCTTTCGAGTCATTGACACAACGTATGTGGAACAAGAAGTTTGAACTCCACTCCATGTTTAAACCATAATTCCTAATGTTGAGTGAGCTTATATACCCAGGTACTTTTCTACGAGTGTTGAGGTGAATAACAATGATATTATGCATGTATTAAGATAGAACATGACACCCACAGAGAACATGATATCAAATCGAGTGATGGCTAGATGCATTAGAAATCCCACCATACTTCTATATGTTATAGCATATGCTATTGACTTCCATCACATGTCATCAAATTTATTCATTCAATCAAAACCCGATTTTACACAATATCCCATAGAAACATTCTAAACAATACATTCAAAATTTAAACTTGGTGTTCATCAAACAAGATATAAAGATGCAAAGAATTTTTAGTGATTAACTTTAGAGTGAGGATAACCATTAGGATGCTTTAGTCACTCACGCATTACGCTCTCCATTTTGGTGTATTTATTGCTACTCTCCCCTAATGGTAGTTGTATAATGGACACATAACTTAAATCTAAGTTCCTTAAATATTTACATATGGAGATTTTTAGTGAAAACATTAGTAAGTTTTTCCTATCTAGAGTAGTGGGTGAACATGACTTCATTGTTTCAGCTTCCCTTACTAGCATTTAAAATTATATATTTGGATTCACCATGGAAAAAAGAATTTTATAATGGCAGTGGATTGATTGTCACATAATATATTTGTGGCTTGAGTCTCCTCAAACATGCTAAATCATGCAATTATGGCAGCCACACTGCACAATTGCATTGTGCAAAACATCCTTATTTTAGGGGTTCCAATAAGACACATTTGATCCTAAAGTGAAGCAATAGCTTTTCGTCCTTTTCGAGTCATCGTCACAACCAACGAGCACTAAGTCTATGAAACAAGCAGATTTAACTCCACTACATGTTTAAACCATAACTCCTAATGTTGAGTGAACTTATACACCCAAGTACTTTTCTAGGAGTGTTGAGGTGAATAAAAATGGGTTTCTACATGTATCAAGATAGGACATGACATTCACAAAGAACATGATATCATCTGCTATTGACTTTCATCACATGTCATCAAATGTAATCCTTCAATCATGGGCTTAGTGTCATGCCCTTATGCATCTAATCAATCATATTAACTTAACTTATTACACCTATTTTACATACAAAGGTATGATGTCGTGCCATAAAAATTAGAACACAATACACTAAATTACACTCGTAAATAATATTGTTCATTCATTCATACACAACGGAATCTAATTTATATCATTGTGTTCTAATTTACTAGTCCATATATAACAAATAACCGAACCAAAATCTTACAAAATAACTAAGAAAATTGCTCATTATCCTGATTCAATCCTACATGCATCTAATTTGCTGCTCATCTTCACTACCTGTATAATAATATTTCATTGAGTGGTACTGAGAGTGAATAAAACAAATAAATAGTATATTAATACAACAAGCACTTAACATAAACATGAAACATAGCATATAAACATAGCACATAAACATAAACATAAACATAAGCCTAAGCATAAACATAAACATAAACATAAACGTAAACATAAATACAAACACAAACACAAACACAAACACAAACACAAACACAAACACAAACACAAACACAAACACAAACACAAACACAAACACAAACATGTCCGAGATTATCGGAGTCTGCTTTGTGATTTATAAAAATTGGGGGGAACGATAGTAAAATGAAAATAAAACGATGAACAAGCGATTTAATGTGAAAAACTCCTTAGCAAGGGGAAAAACCACATATCTAAGAGTAAGAATACTCTTTGTCAAATCAATTAGTAAAAAAATCAAGTTACAACGAGAATAAAGGCTTTAGAAGATGACTAAGGGAAAACATCGAAGAACCAAAATGCTGAAAATACAAGGATGCACGCGTGAAAAAGGATCCTACCAAGCGAACCATTTCATCTTGTAGTTATAAAGGAGAGTCGTGCGTGGAAAACACTCCGTAACTGCCTCTAACAATGTCGTTATCAACACGACAGAAAACGTGGTGGCTTCCTGCCGGTAACCGTTTTGGACCGATCTGGAGGTTCGGTCCCAAGCTTTCAATGAGGGGTCCAATGAGTGATCCTTCGGTCGTGACAATGAAATGGGATTTAGAACTCTATTACCTTTAAATGGGTTGTGTAACGACCCTAATTTGGGCCTAGTTTATTTGGTAAAAACGTGCTAAATAAAACGAAACGTTCGAACATGAACAAAAAACATAATTCAAAAACATTAAAGTCTAATAACATAATTTAAAATATTCTCAAAAGACCGGACTCTATCACCGGACAACCGACGACCTCATTCCCATGCCCTTTTCATACCTTATCTGTGTCACCTACAAAATTTGTAAAGCGGCCACAATCTATAAAAGGAAACTTCACACACGCTATTCTTATCTTTCATTTCTTAAATAAATCATACACACACGCGTAAGTCGTTTCTTTTAATCCTTTTCTTGTTTTCCTCTTCTTAGTCTTTTTACCTTTGTCATTCCCCTCATCCTTTAACCTTACTGTTGCCGAGAGTAACATGCTGAGTACATGTCCCGCCCAAGCCAACCGTTAGCTGTTGGTTGACTCGACAGGCCATATGCTTCCCTTCCCCGGGTGGGTACTTAGGGGCTACCCCTTATTCACCCGGATCCGTTCCGTCCTTTCCGTACGTATCTTTCCATTTTTGGAACTTATCGCTCCTTCATTAGGCATGCCCTTCCTTTGGCGAATCGTGTACTAAGCACGATGTCGGGTTCGGTCGGAAGGTCCATCCTTCCTCACCCCGAGTCTTATTAACATTTGTCTCATTCATTCATGTCTTTTACTTTCTTTCTTACTAACCCTTCCCGTTTCCCTAAGTTGGAACCTTCTCTTACTACATTGTGTTCACTCCGCTTACCGTTTCTTTTCGCTCGTTATAATCCCTTCGTGCTTCCCTGCATTTCGTAACAGGTCTTAGTACTCGATTTCCGATGTTATTATCTCATTGTTAACTATGTGATTACTGTAGACCCTACGTATCCTTTTTCTCTCACGATCCGGCGTTGAGACGCGACGAAAACACCCAAATTTAGTATTTCACGATAATTCACTTCATTCTCGAAATCCGTGACAATTTTGTGCTTAGGGACAAATCAGCGATAATTTGTTCTTCAAAATTTATGCGACAATGTTTGTGGTTTAGGTTTTCCGCGACAATTTTGATCTCTGCCAAAATTCCGCTGCAATTCTCTTTGCACCAAAATTCGCGACAATTTTGCACTCCACAAAATCCGCGACGATTTTCTCTTCCGCGACAATTTTCGTGTTTTTCTTGTTTTTTGCCGATTTTCGCGGCTTAGTGATAATTAACTTGGGTTTGGGCATTCCCACCCCTATTTATAGACATTTTAACTTCTCTAATTCACATTTTGACCCCTCTTTATTTGTATTTTAACCCCTCCTTTATCTTTTCTTTACTTTCTATCTTTTCGTTTCCTTTTTTCGTTCTTTTATTCCCGTACTCCTTGTTATTCCTTGTCTAGACTTTACCACTATATTCCTTACTATTGTTCCATCATACCTTTTTCCTGGTTATTACAGGTTGGGTCATCACCAAGTAATGGATTCTGAGCCGCTTAAGTTTGTTTATTATCACATGGGCCAACCCAAACCGCCATGGGCTTCCGCCAATTCAGGGTAACGGATCTCGAAGCCCTCATCTCTAGACCCTCGGGCTTTATCGCAATCACTAATGTAATATAAGGCCGATATTTTGACAAAAAATATGTCAAGCATATCGCCAGATCATGCGTAAAGGAGAACAACACCCGAACGAGTTGTGACAAGCGTTCTTAGGACCGATCCTATACTTGTGCGATTTGTGGAAATGTTTGTTTGAGTTTGAATTCCGTAATGGCTATATGGCAACATTGTAATCTAAATATTAAATAATCTACGCTTTTCCGTATCTTTTAACTCTCAGGCGATCAGACTGTAGGCGCATGCAACAGTACACATGTCGATTCGTTAGTGGCCAAGAGGGATATATATAAGGTGGGGTTTTGGCACTATTCATCATTCGTTGTCGTTTGCGAAAAATTTTTGGAAATCAATTCCTTTGCGGAATTTCCATATTTACAGTTCTAACCTCTTTTACCCAGAAATTCCTAAGGTAAAAACTATGGCTAGTCGCAATATTTGATATTAAACCATCTCTGAAATTGATAGTGAAGAACTTCGGGTCAAATTTTTTATCCTAGCCCATTATTCCATTCTGAAGGGAAAATAAGACGTTCCATGTTTTCTCCCTGCATAAATGATGACTCCCCTGAACTCTATTTCAGTGAGCTAGGCATCCCTGAAGTGCTGCTTATGTTTTCTGCTACATCCTTTTCTAATAGCCTTTCTTCGGGAGATTCATTGTCCGACTTACGCTCTGTTCTCGGGAAGTTATGTTTACATAGTGGCCTTCATCTTTTACTGCCACAAACAGGGTATTGAGCCAACCCTAGAAATGTTTTTTAACTTGCTTTTGATAGGGTCTCGAAGGGGTAAACGGTTTCTCGCGTGCCGAAAGTTATACTATATAGCAATTGAGGTAGTCGAGTGTGTCATAGTGGATAATCAAGACTCTCTCCATGAATGGGAGTCATGTTATGTCAAGGTAGGGGTTCCAAAGGAGGACTTACTGAAGTTGTGGCCAACCACACAGCATGAGCTCAACGTTAAGTTGGACCGAACCCGGTTCAATCATCCTCATTAGGACATTTATAACACCCTAGCGATGTTTCCTCCTCTAGAGAAGCGCCTTAAGCGTATAGATATCCTTAAGGAAAAAATATTGATAGAAATTGGTGTAGTGGGCAGGACTACTGCTAAAGCCCCAAGGGGATATTCTCCAGCTCCGATTCTTTTGAATGATCGAATATGGAGCAATATTTATTTTGGTTCAAATATCATGATCCTCATGAGTTTCCTTTCCAGGTTTAACAGATATAATGTCGGGATCCAGGATTATTGAAAAGTGTCGCTGGTGCTAAGGCTAGGAGGACCCGACCCGGAGCATCTGAATGTGCACCAATAACTCCCGCGGGGTCGTCACAATCTGTGGGAGGCTCCATTAGCAAGGGGACCGATCCCACGGTGGCTGAGTTAGAAGAGGCGATATCGGCGAAAATCCGATCATTGAGTCTGCCAGCTATGTATTGGATCGGAAATATTTCTCTGATTGACCAAAATATTGTGCTATCGTTGCTGCATGGGTTTATTCTTAATAGAATTTTCGTTCCTCAAATAATTCATTAAATATACCAAATCTAATGTGGTTATAATTAATTGAGTATATAAGTCTTGGATCTATCCCAGAACGTTCTACTCAGCCCACGAACATTTTACTCATGATTTTTTTCTCCATTTCTCTTAAGTATGATTTCGGGTCTAAATGAAAGCTCTTATTCTGCCTATACGAGTTTTCCTTTTATATCTTAAGAACCTTTAATATTTCTTAAGTATAGAATTGGGTTTCTGACTATTGGTCTCTCTTATAGGATTTGAATTGGACTTTAAATGAGGTTTAATAAGACATAAGAGTTATGTTGTGGATGTGGATTGCTCTTACTCCATCCCTAGGTTAATGATTGAATCACAAGACGTAGCCCCAATTTTGATGCGTCCCATGATGGGCTTCAGCTGAGCCCCGGTTCTACATGATTCCCAAGACGAGCTAGGCTTGTTCTTTGATTGATCTACTCTGTCCCGTTTCTCGCTTCTTGCAAGGAGATACAAAGACATAAGAGCTATCTCTAGATGACGAGGACCGTTGAAGAGAATATTAAGTTCGTAGAAAGTTCTGGGAGCTTTGTGACCTACCCTGAGCACACTCCAATATGCAGGAGCATCTAACTTAGTAAGAGCGATCACTGCTACTTGGGAGCCTTTAAAGTAAGTCATTGCAATCACCATTCCAAACTCATCAAGAAGATCTTATCTCTAGGACATGTCCTTAGAAAAAAAGAAACAGTTTATATTATATTCATTGTATTCTATTTATAATTGGAGAACATATTTCTAGTTCATAATTATAATTGATAATCAAAGATTTTAAAAAAAATATTGTCGCAAATTCATGGCATTCCAGGTTCAGGGATCTCATCACCGTCTAGAGTCTCTAACTTATAAGTCTCAACTTCCAATGTTTTCAAAATTTTATATGGTCCTTCCCAGTTTCTACACAACTTCCCAACATTTTTTTGAACTATGACACTTCTAAGGACGAGGTCACCTACGGAATATTCTCTATGGAAAACACGTTTATTGTGGGCTCGTTCCATAGTTCGTTGATAAGAACACATACGCGTATATACATCGTTTCTTTTTTCATCAATTATTTCCAGATCCAACGATCTTTTTCGTCATTCATGTGCTCATAATATTGAGTTACCTCCATTGGACTAACTTCTTTAGATTCATATGTTCCAAAGAAAATGGATATTCAAGGATCGTGGATGGGGTGTAGTTCTGTAGGCCCACAAAACCTCATAGATATGATCAGACTATTTTCCCCAGATATTCAAGCTTAGTTTTTAATTCATTAAGGATAACTCGATTAGATACTTTTGTGATCCATTTTTTTGACGATGAGCGATCGAATAGAAATGTTGGGTAATGTCTTATTTAAGACAAAGTTACCTAACCATCCGTCCATGGAACTGGTTTCCATTATCTGATATCAATGCTTGAGGCACTTCGAAGCGATTAACAATATTTATCCAGAAGAAATTTCTCACAACCCGTTCGGAAATCGTGGCCACAACTTCTGCTTCTATCCATTTGGAATAATATTCCACTGCCATAACGCAGAACTTTCGATGTCCCACCGATCTGTGTAACGGTCCTAATACGTCAATTCCCCATCTTTCAAACGGACAGGGGAGCGAAGTTACCAACAGGGGAACCCTAGTTTTTGTGCGACTGAAGCGTTATACTAACATACAACACAGTGCTTGTTATAAATTTTAGCATCCTCGAGCAGTGTCGACTAGAAATATCAAGTTTTGATGATGCGATGATACAGAGATCAGAACCGGAATTTATGTCATATATTGCTTCATGAACATAAATCATGACAGCCTCAACTTCAGTAGGGACTAGCATCGCAAGAGCGGTCCCTCAAAACATTTCTAGACAAATGCCTATCTTTTAGTATGTATCTTTTGCCTATCTTCATGAACATAAATTCAATGTTTCTAGCTTCTGAAGTACTTTCACGAGATAACCGTTTTTCAAATATTTAATTAAGGGGTCCATCCACCTAGATTCCCCTGGAGTATCAATGATGTCAATCCTTAGGCCCTGAAGTTCATGGCATAAAGTCCCAAATTCCTCAATAGACTATTCCATCACTGGAAGCTCGACCGAAGGATGATCCTAAATATGAAATGATACTTTACCCGACCCTATGTTTGGTATGCTCGCAGCCAATATGGCTAACGCATATGCAACCTTATTATGTTCTCACTATACATGATCAAGCGGGAATTCACTGAACTTCTTGGAAATCTCTATGACCTTGGCATGATGCAGTTTCATCATGGGCTCATATGTTTCGAATCTTCCCACAAACGTTTCCACAACTAACTTGGAATCTGAGAATATTCACACTTTAGCAACTCCCATTTCAGACAATAAGACTTCATACTAAACCATGTTATTTGTTTGTGAAAATTAGAACTTAACTTATGAATTGATAACATCTCCAAAGTGGTAAAGGTTATGCCCACTGCCTTTCCTTTGAAGGTTGACCCATTAAAGTATATTATCCATCGGTAATCCTCCGGGTTCAAGCATATCGCCGATCGGGTCATTTCAACCGCAAAGTCAGCCAAAACCTGAGCCTTGATCGCCCTTCAGGCACGAATTCCATATACATGGCACCAATTTTAATCGCCCATTTGGATAATCTCTCATTCAGATCTACTTGATTCAGAACTGCTTTCAAGGGCTAATCAATATATACATAGATTTTTTTTCCTTCAAAATTATATCTTAACTTAGAGGTTGTCTTCTTTGATGCGAGCATGAATTTTTCTAAGTTAATGTATCTAGTTTCTACTGCTAGTAGAGAATGACTCACATAATCAACAGGTCGGTGAACGTCCTCTCTTATAGTAACAAGAGTGATGCTCACTGCAACCTCAGAAACAGCTAAATACAATCACAAAGGTTTGTAGCAGCTTGGACTCACCGGCACGGGACAAGTGCTCAAATATGTTTTTAGTTCGGCGAAGGCCCGATAACATTCCTCAATCCATTACAAATGACTTGCCTTCCTGAGTACCCTGAAGAATGGCAAGGCCCGATCAGTAGACTTAGAAATAAATATGCTCAATGCAGCTAATCGACCATTCAACCTTTCAAATTCCTTTATGTTTCTCGGAGGTTGCATGTTGATAATGGCTTGAACCTTACCGGGATTGATTTCTATGACTTTTTTAGAAACATACTATCCTAAGAATTTTCCACTTTGGATCCCGAAGCAGCACTTATTCAGATTCTGTTTGAGCTTGTATTTACTACATACTTCAATACAGCGAGACAAATACGAAATATGATCTTCATCATTCATGGACATGACAATCATATCATCAACATACAATTTCATCATATAGCCTATTAAATCTCTAAAGATTTTATTAACAAGCCTCTAGTATGTTGCCCAACCGTTCTTTAAGCCAAATGGCATAACCACATAGCAATATACATCATCTTCTGTTAGGAAAATCGATTTCTTTTTATGTTCTTCGGCAAGGAAGATCTGATGGTGTCATGAGTAGGCATCCATTGTACTCATCATTGTGCTTCCAGCAACAGCATCCACCAGGAGATCAATGTGAGGTAGCTGGAATGTGTCAAACTCACAGCTCTTGTTGACATCGGTAAAATCAATGCACATTCTGCATTTCCTGCCAGCCTTAGAAACAGCCACAGGATTAGCCACCCATTCAGTGTAGTGAACTTCTCTAATAAATAGAGCATGTAACATTTTGTTCACATCCGTTCGGATCACTTCATGTTTCTTAGGAGAATAACGCCTCTTTTTTTGTCGAACGGGCTTAGCTTTGGGTGGAGTGCTGATCCAATTTTGCTCACTGATCGTTCAATACCTGGAACATGATCCGGGGTCCAAGCGAATATGTCCACATGGATCCTCAACAGGTGAATGAATTGTTCCTCAAAAGAAGGGGTCTGATTTGCACCGATGCTAGTAGTCTTGGTTGAGTCTTCTTCAATCAGATTGGTCAATTTGAAGGCGACGGGTTCCACGGCCTGTCGGGGGTGAGGTAGCTCTTCTAAATGGTCCACCCAAGCTCTCTTCACAGGTGTCAAGGTTTGACATGAGCTTATGTAGCACTGTCTGGCTACCGATTGATCCCCCTTACTAATATCACTCAAATAGTAAATGTGAGTTTCAACATCATATGATTGGTTGAAGGTACCGCCTCAAACTTACCGAGCAGATCCGTGCAATAATGGCGTTGTATGCCAAGTCAACTTCCACAACAATGAACTCAAGTATCTCAGTCCGATCCTTAATTTGGTCCCCAATAGTCACAGGGAACAAGATTTTACACACGGAATAACATTCCTCTAATCGAAGGCCCATAGGGTGATAGTGAAATTGGGGCTAGAAACCCCTAAAGTTTCAGCCACTTTGCGCCTTATCAGATTGCATGAAACCCTGGTATCGACTAAGATCCTGTTGACCCAATGGCAAGAAATAATTGCAATGATGATAAGAGGATCATCATAGGGAAAAATAATTAATTATTGATTAGCAGCAGTGAAGGTAATATTGTTCTCGTAAGAAGAGGACCGCTCTGCAACTGCATCATACTTTACTAATGCAACAAATTCATGAACCTCTTCGGATTTTTCACGGGCATCTCTCTTCCTATTGCGGAATGATTCATTGATCCTTATTCCACCGGAGATAACATAAATTTCTCCGGATACCTCCCATCTTGGGGTACTGTCTCATTATGCGGAGGTTGGGTTTCCATTTTAGATAGTGGGAGAGCAAGATTCTCATGTTCCTCTTTCATAAAGCGTCCTCTTCTGCCCTGCCCACGATTGTCTCAACCGTGTGAGCCTCTTTCATACTCAGGAGGAGGCGTTCTTCGGTCCTATGTTCGATCATAATAATGTTCTTCGGTCTTATCGCGATAATTTGCAAGTAAGTGCCAAATTCGCGATAAATTGTTTCTTGGTCCTAATTTCCAAGATAATTCTGAATCTCTCGGGTTTCCTTGCTTTTTTTGTGCCAAATGACCCTTCCTTTTCCTTCCCAATCTTATTTATAGGCTTCTTAACTTGTCTAAATGACCCTTTAGTACCTCCTTCTAAAATTCCCTCTTCTTATGTTAAATTGCTAAACTACCCCTCATTTCATGTTTTATAATAAGAATTTATGCGAGTCTAACCTGTCGGAATTTCGTTTGTACCGCCTTTTGGGACGTTACATCTTTCCCACCTTAATTGGAGTTTCATCCCGAAACTCGTGCGTACCACTCTTCCATCACCTCGGGTGCTCTCGCAACTATTTCGTGCTCTGTTTCTCAGGTAGCCTCCCCTTCCCCATGTTTCGACCATTGCACTTTTACCATGGGAATCACATTGTTGCATTCCGAGGTCGAGACCCTGGAACGCAAAGGAAATCATGAGTTTTCTAGGCTTAGCTGGTTACTATCAAAGGTTTATCGAGGGATTCTCCCGGATAGCGAAACTCCTGACTAACCTCACCAAGAAGGATATGAAATACGTGTGGGACAACAAGTGCGAGGAAAGTTTTGAAGAATTGAAAATGAGGTTAACATCTACACCTGTACCGGTGCTGCCTAAATAAGGTTGAGAGTTTACCATATTCAGCAACACATCAAAGGAAGGACTAGGGTGTGTCCTAATGCAAGAGGAAAAGGTCATCGCCTCTGCGTCGTGATAATTAAAGGAGCATGAGGTCAACTACCCAACACATGACTTAGAACTGGCGGCGGTGGTGTTCGCCCTAAAATTCTGGAGACATTACCTGTACGGAGTGAAAATAAGGTGTATACTGATCACAAACGCTTGAGATATTTGTTTACACATAATGAATTGAATATGAGACAGAGGAGATGGCTGGAACTGATAAAAGATTACGACGTCACGATTCAGTATCACCCGGGAAAGGCGAATCAAGTGGCGGATGCACTAAGTCGAAAGACCCAAGGTCTACTATCTAAACCACTAACAAAACAGATGGAGGAGTTGAAATTGGAAATAGTGGAATCAACGGAAGCAATACTATAAATAACATAACCGCTTGACCTCATATCCTCGACGAAGTCAGGGACGCGCAGGGATTGGACACCGAAATTGTTAGGTGGAAAAACGAGATATCACATAACAACGATCAGAGGATGGCAATTGCTACGGATGGTAGCGTCTGTATACAGGGGAGGATATGCGTTCCAAACGAGCCTAAACTAAGGGAGAAGATCATGGATGAAGAGCATTTCTCGTCGTTCTCTATCCACCCGGGTAGCACAAAAATGTACCGGAACGTGAAGACACATTGGTGGTGGAACGGTATGAAAAACGACATAGCAACTTTCGTGGCACGATGTGATACGTGTCAAAGGGTAAAGGTGGAACATCAAAGACCTGGTGGAGAGCTGCAACCCCTGGACATTCCAGAGTGGAAATGGGATCACATCGGAATGGATTTCGTGGTAGGGTTACCGAGAAGCTCGCCGAAGAACGATGCAATCTAGGTGATAGTCGATAGACTAACAAAAGCTGAACACTTCATAGCAATCAAGGTTACAGACGGGATTGATCGCCTATCCAGAATATATATCGATAACATTGTCAAACTTCATGGGATTCCTATAAGCATTGGGTCGGATAGAGATCCAAGGTTTACTTCCAGATTCTGGCAATGTCTGCAACGGTCACTTGGGACCAAAATTACGATGAGCACCGCATATCACCTGCAAACGGACAGGCAAACGGAGAGGACCAACCAGATCTTAGAAGATATGCTTAGAGCATGTGTGATGGAGTTTAACAGAAGCTGGGAAGAATTCCTACCATTGGTAGAATTCGTGTACAACAACAACTACCAGAGTAGTATTGCGATGGCACCTTACGAAGCACTGTATGCAAGAAAATGTAGGACACCTCTATGCTGGGATGAAATCGGGGAAAGGAGGTTTACGGGAACGGAATTGGTTGAGATATCAAGAGAGAAAGTCGCCATTGTGAGGTAAAACATGAAAATTGCACAGGACCTATACAAGAGCTGGGCAGATTTAAAGAGGCGACCACTAGAGCTTGAAGTCGACGATAGAGCATACCTGAAGGTGTCACCTATGAAGGGGGTGCTAAGAGTAACATGTTCTTGAAAATTAGGCCCACGATATATAGGACCCTTCGAAGTATTGAAGAGAATCGGGAAGTTGGCATACAAACTTAAACTTCCTGATGAGATGAGGAACATACATGATGTATTCACATCTCCTAGCTAAGGAAAAGCTTAATGGAAGGTAAACAAGAACACATCGTGGAACAAGTAACGCTAACTCCGGAACTAACATATGAAGAGAGGCCGATAAAAATATTGGATAGGATGGAGAGGAGACTACGCAACAAAGTGATTCCCATGGTAAAAGTGCAATGGTCGAACCATGGGGAAGGGGAAACTACCTGGGAAACAGAGCATGGAATAGTTGCGAGAGCAGCTGAAGTGATGGAAGAGTGGTACGCACGAGTTTCGGGACGAAACTCCAATTAATGTGTTAAGGATGTAACGTCCCAAAAAATTTCGGGTCGTTACACTTGTCCTTTTGACAGGTGGGGGATCGACAATTTGGGGTCCATTTCCTCTATTGGTAAATAAGCGGAATTTTTTTATCGTGGCTATGGAATATTTTTCCAAATGGGTTGAAGCTGAGCCAGTATCGTCAATTACTGAGTACGTTGTCAAGAAATTCTTCTCGAAATATATTATTTCAAGCTTTCGAGTGCCACGAGTGTTAGTATCAAATAATGGCACACAAATCACTAGGAGAAAGGTTTAGGATATGTGCG
This sequence comes from Utricularia reniformis, assembly GCA_009725065.1. Taxonomy (NCBI): domain Eukaryota; kingdom Viridiplantae; phylum Streptophyta; class Magnoliopsida; order Lamiales; family Lentibulariaceae; genus Utricularia; species Utricularia reniformis. The sequence continues at coordinate 83,487 of RWGZ01000299.1, read as the reverse complement.
GTGAACTTGGAATCAAACAGATGTTTTCTTCAGTTTTATACGCTGAGACGAACAGATTGACTGAGTAATCAAATCGTGCGATCGCCAGGGGGATCAAGAAGAAATTAGAAGACTTGGGAGGCATCTTGCCAGATCGGCTCCAAGAAGTAATGTGGCCTATCGAACCACTCCGACCCACACAAAAAGTGAGACCCCGTTCTCTCTAGTTTACGGGTAAGAAGCTTTGGTTCCAGTAGAGAATACTTTGAAAAAGCAACAAGAGCCGATGTACTCAGACAAGCATAATGATGAGCTGAGACATATGGATTTGGAGTTGATTGAAAAAAAATGTGAGGAGATATACGGTCGATTATTGAGGCATCGACGTACTGTTGAAAAATGCTACAATCGGAAGGTGAACCCTTGCTCCTTTTTATAGGGTAATTTGGTCTTCGGTAGCTTCGAGGGCTAGAAAAATCTTGGTAAGCTAGATCAACGATTGGAAGGTCCTTACAAAGTTAAGGATATATTATTTGGAGTTTACAGCTTCAAACCTTGGATAGGGAAAAATTCCCAATGTCTTGGAATGTCGATCATCTAAGAATATATCATCTATGATAGTAGGGTAATACTTTATTGCTGTGTGTGTTGATCGATTTTTGAAAATTTTTGGAAAACATTTCCATTTGAATGAATTTAGCGTTATCGCCATTCTTTAATCCAATGTTGCCTACAATCGACACAACGTGAAGTCCGACCATATTTTTGCACCTTTGTACCTTCCAGGGCTGAACTTCCTTTTTCCAGTAGCCTTTTCTGTAAGTGACCATCGACAGACCCGAACGTGTCGTTTGACGTTCACCTATTCGGCAACATCTCGTTGATGAACCTTGATGTAACCTGATATGCAGTCAAAGCAGTAGAATATCTTTGAATCCCGTAATGTTGTTGGCTCCTTGTCGATCGTCATTACTTCAAAACCACAATTGATGTTCGAAATGAACCGCTCATTGTAATGGTTTGTGTCGAACGTTCCTTTTCAAGAAACCTCTTCGACTTCGGTTTGTGTCGAACGTTTCTTTTCAAGAAAACTCTTCGACATGAATGCTTTATTAAGGCAACGTAAAATGGATAAAATCCTCTGATTTCATAGAAGTACATGTGGTTTAACAGGTGTGGCATTACTGGAAGAGCGAACCGTTAAAAACAATCATAAGGATTATTTTTTCAAACTGATCAACGTGGTAAATCGCACAGATTTAACTTATGGGAATCATTTGTGGCACATGTGTTCTAGAATCTAGACATATACACCAGGGCTATTGTTATTGATTACCCACTACGTTATTATACCCTACCAATGGATTGATATTATGACATTCTTAGATTGCGTCCTAGAATTCATTAAAGCATGTGGTTTGAGGTATGATCGGTGTGTTACAATTAGCATTGCTATGTTCGGTATTATGATCGGTATCTATTATGATCGATTGATCGGTATTTAGTCGATCGGTAATATTACAATCGGTTTATTATTACCAAGTGTTAATGCATTAATGCATAATCTAAACAAGTATTATACACATTGAAGACAAAATACTACATTCAGGAGTAACTAGAGCTTAGCTCTCCCAAGCTATCTACTAAAAGTTTATCCAACTGATCGACAAGATGACAAAATTATGGATCATCATCGTTAACTTCCATTGGTGAGCGAGGGTTGAACTCCCCATCAAAGGTGATCGGATCGATGCCTTCTCAATCCTTGGATTTTAGATTTAGTGGAAAGATGCTGGTATTCTGTTGGACTATTATATACTTCTGTTCTTCTACTGTTCCGAGAGAGTACGTCGTCACTAGATTTTTGAATGTTGGCGAGATAACGAATCTATCTAGAAGTGAATTTTGATCTTTGACATGTTTTTCAATCATTTTTTTGAGGGTGGTGATCCAACCGTCATATTCTGTGTTATTTTTAGTAACGTCAAGGAGGACACCATCGGCAAAACTCATGAAGTGTTAGACTTTGTCTTTGTTAACTTCGACAGTGTGACGGTATTCCTCCTCAGCATATCTTAGAGCGCATTCGGCAAGGTTGGTGTTTTCTAGTTCGCCATTTAGAAGTGTGGTAAGGAGGTTGCATTGGCATTCGACTTCGACTTTGCTCGTTGTTTTTGCTTGAGTTTCTTGTGACGAATGGGATAGGTCTTTGTCGATCACATCCACTCTATTCTTCAATGTTTTATTTTCTTCCTGAATGTGGGGGAGTTCTTTTGTTTCACGTCTGGTTGATAGGTCTTATTTCTCTCTTCAGAAGATTTGTTTCTTTCTTCAGCAAGTTAGTTCTTTGCTTCTGAAAGTTTTTTCTGCAGAAGGGCGGTCGCCTTCAGGGAACATGTTGTCTTATGATATATAGACAAAAGTTCCTTCGACATCTGCAATGATAGATAGTTTGTAAATTATGATAAACTTAGTTTAATAAGTTGAAATTCCTCAAGAAAGAAAATCTCTGCATTGACGAGCGAGTTAGGGAGAGGGGTCGATAGGGTGCTGACCGCCATCATCTCGTCAATATGTGTACTGACGAGCATCCCTATTGCAGTTGGGACGGTCGGGTGCTTCAACGCCTTGTTGTTGACATGCAGTTGAAGAGTGGAATTTCCCCCCATGATATGCTTTTGGAACTTAGTACATCATGAGGGGAAACATTGCCTTACAGTTTACGAACTTGCATCCGATGGCAACGGAGCTTCGTTCGTCATTTAAAGTTGGACTGTTGGAGGAGGCAGAAGGTCGGTCATTGTAGTTGTTGTCGGCCGGACTGGAGACTCCATCGTATGGTGAATCAGTTGAACTTGCTGGGCCTGTAGGAATTCATTGAATAATGAGCGTCGTTCGGCAGTCCAACCTGCGATCTTATAGAAACTCTCAAGCATTAAATCTTCAAAAAAGAGATTTACCCTTTGTTTGAGAAGGTCTATCTCAATGGCAATGTTTGCCGAAGAGATTGGAGTTGCCGCTTCGAAAAGCTCTGTCGACCGCAATGCTTCGGCCGCCTCAAAAGCATCCCTTTCTACAGCTATTTCGTCTAGAGAAAGGGCGTTGACGCTGGTGAAGGCGATCTCTTTTTTAATGAAGTGACCTATAGTCAAGAAAAGGATGTGTAAAATATTTGAAGGGAAAAGATTTTTCGATTAATGGATATTACCTTAGCCTTTTTCGCCATCTTCTTCTGAACCTTCTGAGCAATCATCTCATGTTTCCTCTTCAATTTTATAGAAGAGTGTTTAGAGGAAGAAGTTGAAACAAAAAGATAATGTTAGTACTTATAATTGAGAAGAATGTACAAGTAAGAAGAACTCAAGTTCTGCAGCTGACGATGGAGGTTGAGCCCATGGTCGACCAACGCGATCGCTCATCAATCGTCCTGATTTGTGTAGACGGATAAGATTATCCTCTGCAGATATCACCTTCCAGTTGAGACTATCGTCTTTCTGTGGAAAGTTGTACATCAGGGTTGACAGGGTCTTCAGTTGGTCTGCGGAAATTGTCGTTTCTTCGCCTTCGATCGTCGGTTTCCCTGTTGCTGCTGACACTTGGAGAGGGAATTCAAGGTTTTTATCTTGAATTCCGACCCATACAAAAGAATTGTACCAGTCGCGTTGCAATCTGGTCGATCGACAAGGTCGTGGTCTTTATATCTGCAGAAAAAGTACCCCAGCTTTCGTTGGGCGTACACATGGGTGCCCGATCTCCACATCACTTTGTAGACCATCAGGAAATTGGCGACGGGGATCGGGGCGATCTTCGCAACGTCGCAGTAGTGGATAAACGCGGCGATTACCATGTAGCTACTTGGCATCAGAGTAAAAAAGGACATCGCTAGGGCCTACAACAGTTCAACGACGAATCGATGCAATGGGAATCAGAGGCCATTCTTCATTGCAGCAATCGTCACTAGCACGGCATTGCACGGTGACGATCGACCAGTAGTGGGCCATGGTTCATACCCAGGAACACCTGCTTCCAGTAGGTATTCCTATGGAATGCTGTACTTTTAGCGAACATTATCGAGATTCAATGAAGGTGCCATCTGCAAGTAGAATTGATCATCAAAATTCAAAGTTTTGATGGAGGAAACGTTCAAGTATTAAACTTGCCGGAAAATATTGAAGAACGTAGATACCCGACAGAAAGTGTATAATAATTTAAAGAAAAAGCAAAAAGGGCGTAAAACAAGATCAAAGTGGTGCACAAATAATGGGAGAAATTATAAAGCAAACCTAATTTGGTTTTAGAGGAGTTTGAGTAACGGGATCAAGGTCACCGGAGTTGGATGGAAATCACCGAGAAATCGCTGACAATCACCTGTGAATCGTGAGTTCAGAAAGCGCAAGCAGAAATGACGAAGTGCTAGGGTTTTTTGTTTTGATCCAGTGCGTAGGATCATGCCACGTGGACGAGCAGGATTGTGACGCTCTGAATTTTGCATGATTATCGAGGTCGGCGATCGTGCAGCATCGAGCAATGTGAGAATTTGAAACGACATGTGCCGAGCGCGTGTAGAAAATTAAAAGATGCGTGTCGACGCGCATAAATCATGACTAAGTCAACTGCTTTCAATGTTCGATGACGACTATCGCCTGAAGTTTAGGGACTAATGTTAATGCATGGATTTATGGTTATGGGTCAAACCGGATGGGTCGGATATGCAAAATGGTAGCAAGATTTCAATTGAAATATTTTCTTGAAAGAGGCGATCAACATATGCTATGAAGAGCCCGATTGGTATATCATTATTTGCCGAGCGACGTCATCAAAACCTGATCGGCAATGGACGGTGCATTTGGTGTTCGACACAGTCGGGGGGAATGCACAAATGTCGACAATGTTTTATTAGACCAATCTCAGATGGCGCTGCATGACTTTTACGCATTAAAAAGTCGAATAAGTCGGCTCGAGGGCGGATGATAAGACATGGAATATTACGATTAGATTTAATATTTTTAGATTCATTATCTCCACTATAAAAAGGGAAGAATAAGCAGAGTTAGACAAGTTAAGTTGAGCGGGGACAACAGATACATGTTCTTGTATTCTGTATCCGTCTTCTCTTTTAGAGATATTTCTCATGGTTTGGTATCTCGTGGGTTTTCCTCTCGGTTCTTGAGTTTCCCACGTATAACTCTTTTTATTTTTAGTTACCACAGCCGGTTACAAGCGGTTCTCACACATAATTTCATAATATTATGGAGTATCGATTTTTACCCTTAATATCATCGGATTAGATCTGAAAAATGGTGATCGAATCGGCTATCCGATCCTCACACATCCCTATTTAAAGATTTCAATTTACTTATTGATGTGAACTTTAGGACCGGGTACCTTGTGATGGGCAAGGCCCATTAATTATTGGGCTAATTCAAATGGTGGAAACGAATTCTTGCAACCCATTTGCACACTTAAGGAAAAGCGGCCCGATGTTTAACAAGAGGACCGAGATAACCTTAGGCGAAATAAAGCGTTTTCTGGTAACTGGCTCCTTAGTTCGGTCCGAACGGTTACAGGCTCACGTTTTCCACGCTTCGGGCCTCCACACGTTTACCACGCTTCGGGCCCGATAACGCAGACCACGCCTCGGTCCCAGCCTTGTTTTACATCCCGCGATAACAACCTCTAACAAACCTGTCAGAGGCGGTTACAGAGCGTGATTTACACACGCCGTAAACTCTATAAATACAGGACGGGACGACGGAAATAGCAGAACCTTTTGGACGCGTAAGAACAGGCCGTTACCCTGCCGGAGTTCTTACTGCTTTCTTTTCCTTGTCATTTTCATTAAGCCTCTTTTGTATTCGTTACGAATTATTTTGATTAGTGAACAGGCTAAGAGTATAATCTACTCTTAGTCAAGTGGTTTTCACCCCAATTCCTGGGGTTTCCACTATACATTGCTGTGCAATCGTTTATTTCTAGTTTTTAATCGTCTTCCACAAAAAAAACAAAGCAGAACCGAGTTCGTTTGCTAAACGAACAGGACCACTGTTGGTACCCCCTAAAAAGGGACCATAACAGTTTGGCGCTGTCTGTGGGGACGATTCTCTAATCCGATTTGAGTTTTCTACCAGTGATAGGATAATCAAAGGCATAGCGACTGGAACTCCGACAAATGATTGTGATGTGCTTCCCGACAGTCTCCCAGCACCAACATTCACCTTACAGGATCTGGAGGCTGTCGTCAGGATGGTGGTACTGGAAATTACCACCTGCTGTTTCAAGCCCTGTTCCCAAAAGCAGAGGATACGAGAGTGATCCTGACGAGCGCAGTACTGATGATGAAGAAATCATCAAGCGTGGCGTAACAATGAGGAGGCCTAGATATCGGTCTACTCCTCCTCCCCTAGCCAGTGCTCTATCTCCCGCTCCTAGAAATGATCAGGAGTATATGCAGTGACGAATTGATGAGCTCACCAGGGAGTTGGAAAGCATGCGTGCGTTGAAGGATTGCGAACCTAATCTGGGACGCAATCCTGGTTTATTTAACAGAGCCATGGAGGCCCCAATAAGGCGGAATAAGGATAATGATCGGACGGAGGACCGACGGTCTCCTCCGCCGGAACAAGAAAGAGGCCAACACGGTCGTGAGAACCGTAGTTAGAGCCGAAGAAGAACATGGCGGGGCCGCGGCGGTAGAGCCCCGAAGAACGAGGGTGGAAGACAGGAGCAGGCCGCTCCTCCACCTGCTGTAACTGGTGCCCAACCTCCTCAAAATGAGGTGGCACCGAGAGAAGTGGCCGGAGGTATTTATGTTATCTTCGATGGTTTGAGAATAAATGAATCGGTCCTGAACCGAAAGAGAACTTCGCGCGGACACTCCGCTGAGAGCTCCGAGTCTGTGGCGCTGGTGAAATATGATCTAATGGAACGGTCCTCTTCCTTCAGAGAGGACATTATTTTCACCATGGCTGATCGGGAAGGGATCATCGATCCATGCGACGACCCCCTTACCATCACTGGGGTCATCGGGAATCGACGTGTCCACAGAATCTTAGTGGACACTGGAGCTTCGTGCAATCTGATGAAGCGCGAAGTTGCCGAAATGTTGGGAGCTGCTGCTCACAATCTCCCGATCGCTAACATAACTCTTTGGTCGTTCGACCAAAGGAGCGTTATTCCATGCGGGAAGTTGTTATTCCCAGTTACCATTGGAGAGCCATCCAAGGACCTGTCGGAGGACCTGGAATTCATTATCGTTGAAGTCGACTTGGCTTACAACGCTATTATCGGACGGACCGTCCTTAGTAAGTTCGAGGCGGTCCCTTCTACTTATCACATGATGCTCAAATTCCCCTCCATTCATGGAGTGTTTTCTGTTAATGGGGATCAGAAAGTAGCTAGGCAATGCTACATGAGCTCATGCCGAACTTTGGCACCGGTTAAAAGGGCCCGGGTGGATCTGCTGTAAGAGCTGACGCACCCGAGGCAAGCAACGGAACCCGTAGGGTTCAAGTTGATTAACTGGTTGAGGATGACTCAACCAAGACAACTCGCATCGGGGCACATCAAGCCCTTGACTTTGAAAAAGAACTGATCCACTTGCTGAGAAGCCACGTGGATATATTCGCATGGACCCCGGACGATGTTCCGGGGATTGACCGATCCGATAGTGAACATCAGATCAACACCGAACCTGGAACGAAGCCTGTTAGGCAGAAAAGGAGACGCTATTCTCTCGAGAAGATCGAGATTATCCGGGCTGAAGTGAATAAGCTGCTACGGTCGGGATTCATCAGAGAAATCCACTATACATAATGGGTTGCCAACCCAGTGGTGGTTTCCAAACCGGACGGGAAATAGCGAATGTGCATCGATTTTACCGATGTTAACAAAAGCTGTGAGTCAGACCCTTTCCCATTGCCGCACATCCACCGACTGGTAGATGCTATTTCTGGTAGCACCATGATGAGTACCATGGATGCTTATTCTGGGTATCATAAGATCTTCTTAGCTAAGAAAGATCAGAAGAAATCATCATTCATGACCGAAGATGGGGTTTTCTGTTATGTGTTTATGTCATTCGGTCTCAAAAATGCCGGAGCAACATACCAAAGGTTGGTCAACAAAATCTTTAGAGAATTGATTGGCCATATGATGGAAGTGTATGTTGACGATATGATTGTAAAATCTATGAATGATGAAGACCACCTTTCTTATTTGTATCGTTGTTTCGAAGTATGCCGAAAATATAAGCTCAAACTAAATCCAAACAAATGCTGCTTCGGGATCCGAAGTGGAAAATTTTTAGGATATTACGTTTCAGAGAAAGGTATAGAGGTTAACCCTGAAAAGGTGCAGGCTATCATTGATATGCAACCTCCGAGAAACAAAAGAGAGTTTCAAAGGCTTACTAGCCGGCTAGCTGCACTGAGCAGGTTTATTTCGAAATCCACAGACCGGGCCTTACCATTTTTCAGAGTGTTAAGAAAAGCAAGCCATCTAGATTGGACCGAAGAATGCGATCGGGCCTTCTCCGAGCTGAAGACTTATTTAAGCACTCCCCCGGTGATGGTAAGTCCAACTTGTGATGAACCTTTGGGGTAATATCTTGCGGTATCAGAAGTTGCCGTCAGCGCAGCTCTGGTAACCATACGAGACGACATTCATAGACATGTTTATTATGTCAGTCATTCTCTTGTATCTGCTGAAACCAGGTATTCCACCTTGGAGAAATTCATGTTAGCTTTGAAAAAAGCTGTATCCAAGCTGAAACGTTATTTTGAAGGCCGAGCGGTCTATGTTTCTACGGATCAACCTCTGAAAGTGCTCCTTAAACAGAAAGATTTGAACGAAAGATTGGCAAAATGGGTTATCAAACTCAGCGCTATGTATCTGGAATTCCTGCCCCGAAGGGCGATCAAAGCTCAGGTTCTTGCCAATTTTGTTGTTGAAATGACCCGATCGGCCATTTATCTTAACCAAGAGGATGATCGATGGACGATCCATGTAGATGGGTCAACCTTCGGGGGAAGAGGAGCGGGCATTACCCTGATAACGGTACAAGGTGATCTTATTCATTCCGCAGTCAAATTTTCCTTTGCTGGAACAAATAATGTGGTAGAATATGAGGCAGTATTATCAGGAATGACTTTGGCTCGAAAAATGGGAGTTAGCAGAGTATGAATGTTCTCAGACTCGAAGTTTGTAGTGGAACAGTTCGTAGGGAGATTTGAAACTCATGATCCGATGATGAGGTTATATTGCGCCAAAGTCCTGGAACTGTCCAAAAAATTCAGTGAGTTCTCTCTTGACCAGGTGCCACGAGAGCAAAATAAGGTTGCCGACGCACTCGCCAGATTGGCCTCAGGCATACCTGACATAGAGCCAAGCCCTATTTCGTTCCATATTCAGGACCAACCTTCGGTCGAGATTCCAGTGACCGAACAGTCTATCGTAGAGATCGGGGCTCTATGCCATGAACTCCAGGGATTGAATATTGACGCTACTGAATCTCCGGGAGAACCCAATTGGATGGACTCCTTTATTAAATACCAAATGGCTATCTCCCTGAGGATAAGTCTGAAGCCAGGAAAATAGAGGTCCGAGCTAAGAGATTTACCTTAGTCGACGGACGCTTGTTTAAAAAGAGTTTTGAAGACCCGCTTATGCGCTGTTTATCTCCTATTGAGGCTGAAGCCGTCATGATTTATGTTCATGAAGGGATATGCGCCATTCATTCAGGGGCTCGATCTTTATACCACCGCATCATTAGAGCTGGGTACTTTTTGCCAACATTGCTCGCTGATGCCAAGCAATACACTAAACGTTGTGCCATATGCCAATACCATGTCCCACTCCCGCAATTGTCTGGGGCTCCCTTATCGATTACCCCATTACCTTGTCCGTTTGACAGATGGGGGATCGACATCCTCGGACCTTTTCCTCGGTCAATAAGGCAAAGAAAATTATGTATTGAAGCGGTGAAATATTACTCGAAATGGATTGAAGCAGAAGCAGTAGCCATCATCTCAGAAAAAGTAGTCAAGCACTTTATATGTTGAAATATTGTGAGCCGCTTCGGGATTCCCCGAGCGCTCGTATCTGATAATGGGACTCAGTTCAGCGGAAAGAGCATACGAGATCTATGCACCAAGTTGGGCATCATCCAGCATTTCTCGTCAGTAGCCCATCCCCAAACTAACAGACTTACGGAGGTATCTAACAAGGTTATCGTGTAGGGATTGAAAACCAAGTTAGAGGATTTTGGAGGTAAATGGCCCGAACACATCTATGAGGTCCTATGGGCATACCGGATTACACCTCGCTCAACAACCCAGGAATCACCTTTCTCATTGGTGTATGGGACCGAAGCTGTTAGCTCAGTGGAGGTTTCCATCCGATCACCTCGGATCTCTCAATACGATGAGCATATGAATGGTGAAAGAAGATTATTGGACCTCGAGATGATCGAAGGAAAGAGAGATGCAATTGATGCACGGATGCGTGCTTATCAGCGAACTATGGAACGGGCCCATAACAAGCGAGTCCTCCCAAGAGAATTCTTTGAAGGTGATCTCGTCCTCACAAGCATTAAAGTGCAGAGGAACATTGGAAAGCTGGACAGAAATTGGGAGGGACCGTATCGAATATCAAAGAAATTGGAATCATGTGCGTATAAACTTGAAACATTGGATGGTATAGAGGTCCCCCGAACTTGGAATGTCATGAATTTAAGGCGATATTTCTTATGAATCTTCGATTAATGTGTTTGACTCAATGAAATACATTCTCTTAAACGTAAGTAGAAAACAAGTAAATACAAATACAAACTATTTCTAATGGAATGATGGACCGATCTTGAAGTTGGGTGGCTTAGGACGAATCTGGACTGGTGACCGAAACTTCTTGTATGCAAGGCTCCCAAGTTGTAGTGACCGCTCTGACGAGTCAGATGCTCCTGCACTTGCCCAGCCCCATGGATGAGTTGTGATTCTCCCAAAACACATTACGAACTAAAACACTCCCTTCAACGACATTCAGTCTTTAGTAATGGCCCTTTGTACCTATGAAATCTGCTACGATAAAAGGAATGGTAGTAAGCATATTGAAACATAAGATCGGTCCTAATATAAGGCGTATTATGAGCAAAGCTTGGCCAACAAAACCTAAGGGACTTTATTAGAACCAAGGTTCGGCCGAAGCTCGTAAGAACTCATATTAAACGCATACTACGCCTATCCAATCAAGTATTGAATCCAAGGACGGAATAAGAGTGACCCATACACAATGTAAAACGACCGATCCGATCATAATTGATACGAATAAACCAAACATAATGTCTGGGACCGAGGGTTAACTCCCTGTAAGCGTCTCCGATCATACACTTGGTGATTAAAACAACTTCGTTAACATAAAACTTATTAGTTTATTAAGAAGTTCGTTATATTACTTCGTTCTGGCAATTAAAAGGATAAGAATTGAATGAAAAGAGTTATATTGAAAATAAGAAGTTAGGCAGATACAAAGTACAAAAGAAATCTAGCTAATCTGTCCCTCTTCTCTATCTTCAATCTCCGGCTCCTGCGGTTCGGTCCAGGCCGCGAGCTGTTTCAGTTCTTCTTCTTGATCGGCCACCTTTTGGTTGACCGCTCTCTCCATCTCTTCAAAGAGGTAGAAGAAAGAGTCTTCTTCCAGAACAGGTTCTTCCAAAGTTGGAATAACCTGAAACTTGCCATCTTTTTCAAGTGACTCGATCATCTTCCATCGCTCGTCCGAAGGGGAAAGCCCGAACTGCTGAATAACTTGCTCGTGCATGTTATCCAAATACTTGGCAGTATAAACCCCATGTATGTTATCCACTAAAGCGAATAACAAAGGGGACCGAGCGAATCTCAGAACCGCTTCCCGGACCGAACCTTCGGTCGAAGTGCGGGCCCTTGTCAACTCCTCTTCCAAGGCCGTCTTCTCTTCTTGGGCCCGAAGGAGAAGCTCGTTCAGCTTATTCCTCTTCTCCTGGGCCCGACCTTGGACTTCGTTGATTTCTTCTTCTTTGTCCCGCAGCTTGGCCTCTAGGTCGGCAATTCGCCCCTGAGCTGTTTGTCCTGTCTTCTCCAGCTCAGAGACTTTATCAGGTAAGAGTGAGACCTCCGTCCCGGCTCTTAGCAACTCATTGTCCAGTCGATCACGGTCCTCCCATACCGTGACCAACTCACTATGCTTAATCTCAACTTGTCTTTTTGCAATGTCAAGTTGATCTTGGACTTGTTGGGAAACAACACTACCACCTTGGTTCTTCTCCACGGTGATAGCAGTTGTGAAGGCTTTCCTCAACATCTGCATAACATAACACATTTTAAAACAGGAAACTTCGGGCCTTCATGTTAAGTAAAAATTACCTTAGTGGTGAGGTCTAGGAAGCTTTCCAGAATCTCTTCCCCAGACACGTCCGCCTGGATGTTGTCTAGGTTCTGCTCTCCATAAAGGCGAAAGTCCTTCAGGAAAGCGCTCCTCCAGGAGGTCAGTTTCCTCCTCTTGCTGAACCTATCCAGCAAGCCCAGAGCAACTCACCAGTCGGAGTTAGTCTTCGGGCCTGACGCAGGCTCCTTCAGAACGATCCCCTTAGTAGGGACCGGAGCGCTATCCCCCCTTCTCAGCCTTTTCAGCTCCTGCGGGGCTTCCACTTCGGTCACCCTTTTCCTAAGGGGACCGGCGGCAGGGAGACGTTCGCCTTAAGCTGAGGACCGGGGAGAACCATCTCCACGAGAACAGCTCCCTGCAGCAATAAAGCAATAGTTTTAGTATTAATAGAGGAGGTATTTCCGATTTGATAGAGGCTGCATAAGCTCAAAGAACGAATCCGAGCTTTTATCACCTCCTTTACCACTCCAAATACCCGAAACGCAGGCTCTTCTCGAGTTGAAGGCTGCCCTGTGCAGCGAAGAGTCAACGTGCCGGCGCCGGTTGTTTGGATCGGAGGGTTCCCGGACCCCGAAGGGACCAGCGTACCCCTAGTGGCTGATTCACTCCCCTCAGCGCTGCCCGATGCTTCGCGTTGTCCTTCAGAAGGACGGATCGAAGCAGCTGCCATGCGTTTGAAGCGAGAGCTTGGCATTGTCTCAGTCGAATCTGCAAAACAAATACATAAGGATCAGGAAAGTATAAACTAAAAACATTACTTCATACCCGATCCTTCTGATGGATCTGAACTAGAAAACACCCCCTTCGGGGCTGGGGCTCCGGCCCTACCCGCAACACCTATTTCTATTAATCTTCTCTCCCGAAGCAGATCTATTCGCCTAAGGCGTGCTTCGGGAGGGGGGAACATCGCAAGCGTATTTGCGTTGCCCGTACGGGAGGGGTTGAACCTACTTCGGTCCAACTGACCTATGCGTGGGTGGGTTAGGCGTGGCCATACTTTCAACAGATCCTCTTTGGGGACTGTTATCCACACATAACAGGCCTCCCACGCATGGAGAGACTCTTCTTTATCTACAATAACGCACTCTTTGGTGCGCACCGCTATATAATACAACTTGCGGCAGCCTATCAGACCTTTCCCCTTTCGGGATCCTACCAAGAACAGGTTAAAGAAATGTTCTAAGGTCGGGTCCCGATTCTGTTGGTGACAATAAAAAATGAATGCTACTATATATACATAACTGCCCGGGAATAATGCAAAAGTGGGGCAGTGGATTTCTTTAAGCACGGCCGCCACAAAGGGATGTAGCGGAAAATGAAGCCCGCACTTTAAAGAGGCGTAGCTAACCGGAATAGCAGATGTCGGCACATTCATTTCCGCCGGAAGGAAACAGGGAATATCTTCCCATCCATTCAAGATAGAATAATGTGCCAGAATTGAATATCTAGACCTAAACTCCTCAATATCCAACTCAAACATGGAAGAGTATCGCATTTTGTGAGGAGCCATAAGTGTATACCATAAGAAAAGTGGATTGAAAGGGGTTGAACGTGAAATCGATTGAGGGCACAGAGGGCTTGCTGCAGTTTTTCATTCGCGATAATGACGATGAGGAAAAACAGTGCTCGAAATCTCGATTTAAATATTAATCTCCCAGCCAATGGTGAGCCGCCACGTAATACTGCCCAAGACAGTGACAGTACAAAGCGCACTCATCACGCCTCTTGAACTATCGAATGTGAAGAGGCGCAAATCATGATATTAATATTTAAAGAATAACAAAGGTAAAACTATAACTTAAATATACGTTATTTGGTTTTAGACGCAATTAACTTCTACGCTAAGGGAAAGATCGATCCCCTGGACGCTCACTGCCTACAGGTACGGTCTCATGTTCTCATGAATGTGCAGACATCATGCGATCGGCCTTGTATCACCTCTACGATGGCAATCAAGCCCGAGGGGCTAGTGATGTGAACTTTAGGACCGGGTACCTTGTGATTGGCAAATCCCATTAATTATTGGGCTAATTCAAATGGTGGAACCGAATTCTTGCAGCCCATTTGCACACTTAAGGAAAAGAGGCCCGATGTTTAACAAGAGGACCGAAGATAACCTTAGGCGAAATAAAGCGTTTTCTGGTAACTGGCTCCTTGGTTCGGTCCGAACGGTTTCAGGCTCATGTTTTCCACGCTTCGGGCCTCCACACATTTACCACGCTTCGGGCCCGATCACGCAGACCACGCCTCGGTCCCAACCTCGTTTTTCATCCCGCGATAACAACCTCTAACAAACCTGTCAGAGGCGGTTACAGAGCGTGATTTACACACGCCGTAAACTCTATAAATACAGGGCGCGACGACGGAAATAGCAGGACCTTTTGGATGCGTAAGAACAGGCCGTTACCCTGCCGGAGTTCTTACTGCTTTCTTTTCCTTGTCATTTTCATTAAGCCTCTGTTGTATTCGTTACGAATTATTTTAATTAGTGAACATGCTAAGAGTATAATCTACTCTTAGTCAAGTGGTTTTCACCCCAATTCCTAGGGTTTCCACTATACATCGATGTGTCATCGTTTATTTCTAGTTTTTAATCGTCTTCCACAACAAAAACAAATCAGAACCGAGTTCGTTTGCTAAACGAATTGGACGACTGTTGTTACCCCCTAAAAAGGGACCATAACACTTATAGTCACTTGATCATACTCTCATTGAGTGTATGAAGAGATTATAGATGTTATAAATCCGTTTTTTGGATTGTAATTTTCTAAAATGGAGAAAATGGATGAAACTCAAAGTGGTTATTTATATAAAAATATAGTGGGCTTGCATTTAAATTTGGGGTTAATTTTAATTTCTAAATCATTTACTAACAACACATAATGATACTTTAAAATTATTTTTCCAAACGTTGTTGAATAGTTATTAAAAATATTTTTCAAAAATACAAAATTAAATATATAAGTTTTACAATTTTAGTTTAAACAAAATTAGCTAGAACCGATCAAATTCCTTGTTTATTCAGTATACTGATCAATCTTCCCAAAGTTCAATGTGAATCCTATTAGAAATCATTGTGAAGAAAATCATTTGAAATAATAGCATGAATTTTGTATGGATATGAGTGGAAGGAAATCTAGTTCACCAAAATAGGATGAATAAAGAATTCCCAATCCATGAAAATAATAAATTTTTTCTATTAATATATTAATAAAAGGGAACACAATCTCCCATGCACATCTTTGCCGAAACTGCACCGCAAATGGGGCTGAAGGAATTGTTTAATCGGAAAGGTAAACAGCCTTTTGTAATCAAGTCAGCGTCCTCCCGCCGATCGATCGTGATTTCCCGGTCGCCTTCTCTGAATTCTCGTGCTCAGATTGAGGAGGAATTGGAACAAGTTTTCAAGAAATTTGACATCAATGGCGATGGTAAGATTTCAGCATCCGAATTAGGGGCAATTTTCGGAAGCCTGGGTCAGGTAACACCGGAGGAAGAACTCCAATCTATGATCAAAGAAGTCGATTCCGACAACGATGGATTCATCGATCTAAAGGAATTCATTGAACTCAATACGAAAGACATCGATTATGATGAGGTAGTTGAAGATCTGAAAGATGCCTTCCAGGTGTTTGATATTGATAAAGATGGGTCTATCTCTGCACAAGAATTGCAGGAAGTTTTGCAGAGTTTGGGGGAAGAATGCACATTAGCTGAGTGTAGAAAGATGATTAGTGGTGTGGATTCAGATGGTAACGGAGTCATCACTTTTGATGAGTTTAAAGTGATGATGATGATGGGATCTCGTTTTGATGGATTGTATCCAAACAACTCATCTTGATTCTTTTACGTTTAATTTATAATATAGTATTATTCCATTTTTTGTATCCTTTTACAACCATTATATCTCTCTATTTTTGTTTTATTTATATATAAATAGTGCTCAAACCCATAGTTTTTTAAACATATTCGATCTATGAACCAATTATCTCTTTTATTAGTGAAATCTGATGGTCGTATTGATTCAAACGGGTTCAATAAAAAATATATATTTACAATATTAATATATTATTTAATAATAAAATAAATTTAAAACCATAATTTATTATTAATTTAATATGAATCAAAATTATGAATTTCCACATATTTTTATTAAATATTGAACAAAATTTAGGTTCATTAGGTCAAAATCTTAGCACAATATGCCCAATTTTAGTTGGTCGAACCGATTTTAACTGGTTTTTAGTATTTACTAGAATCGAACCAGTTTTTTGTTAACTTTGCTCGATTATGAGATTAGACAATTTTGATTGCATCCGGTCGATGTAGCACCGTTTCACGGATGGATAGACCGATCCGAAAAGGTGTCAAAAACCATACTCAAACCAACCATCAAGTCGTGGGTCAAGTGGTTGTTACCCTGGATCCTATATCCCCTAGAAACACAATGCAAGACATTTATCTTGCAAGATACTGATAATATTAAGTGTCTCATGCTCATATAAAAAAGAACACAAGAGTCGTGGCGGGCCAAGGATCATGAACATCTTCGCTTCGTAAGTTGCCTTTATCCAAAAATTAATTTAATTAATGTGTATGATGATCCGATTTGATATACATTATTGGCTAAATATTTCGGTCGACAAGTCATAAAATTTTTCAAACATCTCTCAAAACTCATATTGAACCTCTCTTGTAATGTTGAATGTCGCCACTCAATATTTAATCAATCGATTTAAACAAATTGATTTATTATTTGTCGGAATAAAAGTTGTAAGACCAAGTTATCTTTTTTATATTAGGTACCTAAGTTTGGTAGAATTATTTGCACTTCTTTGTAGGTGTTCATGAAGCTGACTAGCGCATTCTCTCCAAGATTTTTTTGTGTTTCTAGAAACTTGATAACAAACTTGTTGGTTACGTTTCTCATGGTCTTATATTATAACCTTTGATTTATGTAAAATAAAATATTGTTGGCATACCATCAACATTAACTACAGGAACTCACACATATGATTTAAGATGAAGAGGGGACATGGACTGGGACATTATTATAAGTAATACAAACACATACAAGATAAAAGGTATAGACTTAGAAAACACCAAGAGAGGGAGTTGTAGTCATGGTGTTCCATGGAGATGGTTTCAAGTTAGTATTGCAGTCTTGATCATTATCTTGTGGAATTGTGAGAGATTTGGAGCATAGTTGACCACTTTTATTTGGTAGTGGACATGTTGTAATTGAAATTAAAGTATAGAAATAGCAATTAAGGAGACATTTTTGTTGGGACAAATAACCTTTAATTGTGGATGTGGTGGAGGAGGAGAAGGAACTGGCGGTGGAGGAGATGGAACCGGGGGTGGAGGAGGAGACAAAAACATTGGCGGTGATATAGGAGATGGAACCGGAGGTGGAGGAGACGAAAAAAGTGGATGTGGTGCAGGAGATGGAACCGGTGGGGGTAGAGAGACCGCGGAAGGTGGGGCTGGGTAAAAGACATTGGTTGGAGTATAGGACACTAAAGAAGTGACATTGGTAGCCATAAGGAGATTCATTAATCCAAAAATTATGGTTAATGAAGCAATACTTTTTCAGAAGCCATGCTTTTTGCATCCAAAGATTTGGTTATTTGGAAACAAGTGACACTCCCCCATTTATATAGTAGTATTAAAATAATATACAAATATAAATCTAACCAACACTATGAAGATAGATAAACTTAAAATATAAACAAATCCTATAGGGGCAGGTCACCTAGAGTTTGTTAATAGTGTATGCAAATACACTTAAGTATTGCAAATCGTGTAATACATTACACCATTTCATACTTAAATACTAATTAACTCAATATTTTTTGTTATAGGAAACAAATCAATCAATTAGATTATACTGATTAGCTTAACCCCAATTAATGCAAAAAATATGCATGTAGCTAAAAATACTCAAATCTAACCATTAATTTACTCATTTTGAATAGGTAGACTTTGAATCTGGGTTATCCCCGAATTAATACTCAATTCTAACCATTAATTTGCTCATTAAAAAATAAAATTAATTTAACAATTTTTATACGAAATAATAAAATTCTGAATTGTTGCTAATCAGGTATATTTAATTAATTTGTTGATTTAATATATAGAATAATTTATAAATACCCAATTTTTCTGTTTTATTGACTTTTTTCCAAATATCTTATTTTCAGAAATATAAATATAAGAGAATTGTTATAATGATTATTTTAATTTGTGTTTATCCAAATTCATACACATTTGATTTTCAACTTTAATTACTAGAAATAAATTGGTTTGGATCATTATTTTCTAGATTTTCACTAAAGAAACCCAATCTAAATTTTATTTTCATTAATAATCCTAATTTGGGGCCATGTGTTGTTATTAACCCATGCAAAGTAAACCTAACCCTAAAGAATTTAATATGATTGTCAACTGTTTCTTGTTTTAATAGTCATCAATTAAAGCAAATATATCTTATACAAAGTTTAATGTAATGAAAAGGAATAAAGTAGGACACTAATGTTAGGGATGTCAATGGATATGTTTTTGGACGAGTTTGGTCAAGTCCACACTAGTTCCATCACTTATCACTCATATCCATGTCCACCCAAATCCGCATTAGGTTTGAATTTTCATATCTGTTCCCTACCCTTGCGAATACACGCCCAAGGCGAATAATCCAACATATGTAAAATTTCAAATAATAAAAAATATGAATAATTTTTTTCGGTTTTTCCGACAATTTTTTCAAATTATTTAAAAAAAATTTAAAATAAAAAGTAATAAGTAATAAGTATTGTAAAATAAATTGTTTTTTATTTATAACTCATATCTATAAACATATCTGATGAGAATCATAAGACCAGGTACCCTACAATGGGTAAGGTCCAATAACAATTGGGTCGACCCATGTAATAGAAGTGAACTGGCGCAGCCCAGCTTAGTACATTTAAGATGGATTGGCCCGATGTTCCGTGATGGGACCGAAGATAAACTTGGTGAAATAAAATGGTGTTTGATAGATGGCCCCATGGTTTGGTCCAAACGGTTATAAATCCACGAGTTCCACGCTTCGGGCCTCCACACATTTACTATGCCTCGGACCTGATCACATAGACCATGCTTCGGTCCCGGCCACGTTTTACATCGCGCGACAACAACCTCTGACAAACCTGTCAGAGGTAGTTACAGGGTGTGGATTACACACACCTTCTTAATACAGAGCACGACGGCGGAACAAAGAGGACCTTTTGGATGCGAGGAATAGGCCGTTACTCTGCCGGGATTATTCTTATCGCTTTCTTATCCCCGTTATCTTCATAAGCCTCTGTTCTTCTTGTATTAAACTTTGATAAAATTATTGAATCGTTTGAGAGCATTCCCTGCTCTTAGTCAAGTGGTTTTTTCCACATTTTCCGGGGTTTTCCACTCTAAATTGCTTTGCCTCGTTATTGTTTACATTTCTTAATCGTTCTCCCACCATAAATAAATCATAACCGAGTTTGTTTCTTATCGAACCGGACGACTGTTGGTACCCCCTAAAAAGTGACTATAACAGTTTGGCGCCGTACGTGTGGACGATTCTTTAATTCCATTTGAGGTTTCTACGAGGGATACGATAATCAAAGGCATGGCAACTGGAACTTCGACGAACGACAGTGACGTGCTTCCCGACAGTCTCCCAGCACCAACATTCACTTTACAGGATCTGGAAGCTGTTGTCAGGAAGGTGGTACTGGAAATTACGTCGGAGAGAAGTGGGAAAGAACCACCGGCTGTTTCAAGCCCTGTTCCAAGAAGTAGAGGGTACTAGAGCGACCCTGATAAGCGTAGCACTGATGATGAGGAAATCATCAGGCGTGGCGTAACGACGAAGAGGCCGAGATATCGATCCACTCCTCCTCCCCCGGCCAGAGCTCCAACCCTCGCTCCTAGGAATGACCTGGAGCAGATGCAACGATGAATCGACGAGCTTACTAGGGAGTTGGAGAGCATGCGTGCGCTGAAGGATTGCGAACCCAATCTGGGGCGCAATTCTGGTTTATTCAACAGGGCCATGGAGGCACTGATTAGACGAAATAAGGATGACAACTGGTGGCATAATCTGCACGCGGTCCATGCGTCATCCCAACAATCTCAAGGCGTGTCCGCCGCCCTGGGAGTATGATGCTCCCCTTTTCAGAAGAGATTTGGGCGGCAGTCCCAGATCGGCATTATCGCAACCCCGAGGGGTTGCAGACATTTCGCGGAGACAGTGATTCGATCGATCACGTTGCAGATTTTAGGTTACGCATGGGAACAGTTCGGGCCGCAGATTCACTGAAGTGCCGCATCTTCGAACTTGGTTATTTTAGGATTACAAGGCGACGCTCGAACTTGGTTATTTTGGCTTTCTCCGAGCAGTTCGCTCCAAATGTAGGACCGCCTCGAAGCATGCATGAACTATATCAGCTGAAATATATCCCGGCCAAAATGAGTCTTCGGTCCTTCATGGAGAAATTCAATAGGACCGCCCGGGGCATCAAGCAGGAGCTCCGAGACAAGATTGATATTCTGCAGCAGGTCTTGGGACCGTGTGGCATTTCGGCCAGTTTGGTGAAGAGTCCGCCATCCACCTTGGGAAAGCTTCTTCAGAAAATCAACAAGTACATTAAGGTGGA
The DNA here is from genome assembly GCA_009725065.1 of Utricularia reniformis. NCBI lineage: Eukaryota > Viridiplantae > Streptophyta > Magnoliopsida > Lamiales > Lentibulariaceae > Utricularia > Utricularia reniformis. The sequence goes on along the minus strand of RWGZ01000299.1, from coordinate 62,419 downwards.
TGAAGCGTTGGGGTTAGGCTATCGGAAACCTAGCGGGAATTTTGAGCCCGTAGATGATCATAGGGTTTCCTACCCTAAGAAGCAGCAGTGAGAAGTAGCGGCTGTAACTGAGAAAGACGTCCCCCCGAAGCAAGAGGACGATTGGGTGTATTGCGAACTACATCATAGCCACGATCACCCTACTGTGAAGTGCACGCTGTTGAAAGAGACAATAGTGGCGATGAATAAGCAAGCGAGCGAGCTGAATCCCCCCGAATGGGCCATTAGGGTGACGATCGTCACAGTCCGTGGGGAAGGGATAATCGGGGACAACCCCGAAACTATTTTGATCGAACGGAGGACCAACGATCTCCTCCTTCGGAACAAGATAGAGGACAGCACGGTCGAGAGAACCGTAGTCAGGGCCGAAGAAGAAGATGGCGGGGTCGTGGCGGCAGAGCCCCGCAAAACGAAGATGGAAGACAGGAGCAGGTCGCTCCTCCACCCGTCGAAACTAGTGCCCAACCTCCTCGGAACGAGGCGGCACCCAGGGAAGTAGCCGGAGATATTTATGTTATCACCGGTGGTTTGAGAATAAATGAATCAGTCCGGGACCGAAAGAGAACAACGCGCGGAGACTCCGCTGAGAGCTCCTAATCTATGGCGTTGGATAAGTATGATCCAGCTGAGCGGTCCCCCCTTCCAGGAGGACATCACTTTCACTATGGCCGATCGGGAAGGGATTATCGATCCATGCGATGATCCCCTCACCATCACTGGAATCATTGGGAACCGTCGTGTCCACAAGATCTTAGTGGACACCGGGGCTTTGTGCAATTTGATGAAGCGCGAAGTTGCTGAAATGTTGGGAGCTGCTGCTCGCAACCTCTAGATCGCTAATGTAACTCTCTGGGCATTCGACCAAAGGAGAGTCATTCCATGCGGGAAAATTATATTCCCAGTTACCCTTGGAGAACCATCCAAGGACCGATCGGAGATCTTAGAATTCATTGTCGTTGAAGTCGACTTGGCTTACAACGCCTTTATCGGACAGACCGGCCTCAGTAAGTTCGAGGTGGTCCCTTCTACTTATCATATGATGCTCAAATTCCCCTCCATTCATGGAGTTATTTCTGTAAAGGGAGATAAAAAAGTAGTTAGACAATACTACATGAACTCGTGCCGAACTTTGGCACCTGTTAAGAAGGCCAGGGTGGATTTGCTTGAAGATCCGTCGCACCCGAGGTAAGCAATGGAACCCATTGGGTTCAAACTGATTAATCTGTTTGAGGATGACTCAACCAAAACTACTCGCATCGGGGCACACTTAGCCCATGCTTTTGAAATGGAGCAAATCCACCTGCTGAGAAGCCATGTAAATATATTGGCCTGGACCCCGGATGATGTTCCAGGGATCAACCGATCTGATACTGAGCATCGGATCAACACTTAGCCTGGAACGAAGCATGTTAGGCAAAAGAGGAGACATTATTCTCCCAAAAAAATGGAGATCATCCGGGCTTAGGTGAACAAACTGCTACGGTCAGTGTTTATCAGAGAGATCCACTATACTGAATGGGTTGCAAACCTGGTAGTGGTTTCCAAAGCAGAAGGGAAATGGCGGATGTGTATTTATTTCACCGATGTTAACAAAAGCTGTGAGTCAGATCCATTTCCCCTACCGCATTTGACCGACTGGTAGATGTTGTGTCTGGCAGCACAATGATGAGTACCATTGATTGTAATAACCGAGAAAAAGGCACGACGAAACAAATAGTAGGGAATGTAACGGTAAAGTCTAGATGAGAGATAACGAGGGATACGGGAACGAAAGAACGTAAAAGGAAACGAAAAATAGAAAAGTAAAGAAAAAGATAAAAGATGGGTCAAAAGAAAAGGAAGGAGGGGTTAAAGTGTGAATTAGAAAAGTTAGAATGTCTATAAATAGGGGTGAGGAGGCCCAAAAACGAGTTAATCATCATTAAGACACGAAAATTCGAAAATTGCCGCGAAGAAGGAAAATGTCGCGGAAATTACGAAGGGTAAAATTGTCGCGGAAATTTCGAAGGGTAAAATTGTCGCGGAAATTTACGAAGGGCAAAATTGTCGCGGAAATTACGAAGGGCAAAATTGTCGCGGACATTACGAAGAGTAAAATTGTCGCGGATTTCCAGTAAGGCATAAATTATCGCGGATTTCATCCCCAGTGTAGAATTGTCACGGATTTCGATCCCAGTGTATTATTTTCGCGAATTTCAAGGTAGAGGTGGATCGTCGCGGAAATACTAAGTTCGAGTGTTTTCGTTCAGCCTCGAAGTCGGATCGTGGGAGGAAAAGGACACGTAGGGTCTACGGTAATTACATAGTTAACAATAAGATAATAACGTCGGAATTCGAATAACTAAGACCTGTTACGAAATGCAGGAGAAGCATGGGAAGATTATAACAAGCTAAAGCGAACGGTAAGCAGAGTGAACACAATATAGTAAGGGATGGTTCAGACTTAGGAAACGGGATTGGGTTAATAAAGAGGAAAGGAAAAGACACGAATGACCGAGATAAATGTTAATAAAGACTCGGGGTGAGGAAGGATGGACCGTCCGACCGAACCCGGCATCGTGCCTAGTACACGATTCGCCAAAGGAAGGGTATGTCTGATGAAGGCAACGATAAGTTCCAAAGAGGAAAAGATACGTACGAAAAGGGCACAACGGATCCGGGGGGAAAAAGGGGTAGCGGCTAAGTAACCACCCAGGGAAGGGAAGCATATGGCCCGTCGAGTCATCCAACAGCTAACGGTTGGCTTGGGCGGGACATGCACATAGCATGTTACTCTCGGCAACAGTAAAGTTAAAGTATAATGGGAATGACAAGGGTAAAAGAACAAGGAAATAAGAAAACGGTTAAATGGAATGATTCATGTGGGTGTATACGGTGTAATTAAGAACTGTAATGATAATGTATAGTGTGGGTGAAGTTTCCTTTAATAGATTGTGACCGCTTTACAGATTTTGTAGGTGACGCAGACGAGGTATGAGAGGGGCATGGGAAGGAGGTCATCGGTTGTCCGGTGATAGAGTCCGGTCCTTTGGAGAACACTCCAAATTATGCTGTCGTACTTTTATGTTTCGAACTATGTTTTAAGTTTGCATTCGAATATTCCGTTTTTAATTATCATATTTAAAAAAAACAACTAAGCCCAAATTAGGGTCGTTACAAATGGGCCTATCTCTTGGGCAAAGTTTAAGAATGCGTTCTTGGATTACTACGTGCGGAAAGGACTTAAGAAAGATAAGAGGGCCGAATTTGACAGGTTGACTCAAGGAAACCTCCCCGTTATGGAGTACATGCAAGAATTCATAGAACTAGGCAGGTACGNTCAAAAACACTCTAAATTATGCTGTCGTACTTTTATGTTTCGAACTATGTTTTAAGTTTGCATTCGAATATTCCATTTTTAATTATCATATTTTAACAAAACAACTAGGCCCAAATTAGGGTCGTTACAAATGGTATCAGAGTGTAACATCGTTACTAAACCGGTAACGGTGCGATCCTACGTAGAAGAGTCTAGGAAACTCGTAGGAGGACAACCGACCATAGGAAGGGATGGGCATATAATGTAACGAATGACATGAATAGGCATAAGATATAACGAAAGTTTAATGTAGGAATGGCGCCTAGAACGAGAGCGCATGGAAAGCGAGAAGAGGATAGCAATGCATCAGAACAGGCACCGGCGACAGAGACTCCGGTTGCGGATTCATCGACGCCTCTCACGTTCAGCCAGGAAAGTCTCAGGGACCTGTTCCAGACCATGGCAAGTTCCCTAGTTAGCGCAATAAGACAGGGACAGACGGAGAGGGGAAACTCCGTGCAAATGGAACCAGGGGCAAGACCCGAAAAGGATAGGATGTACTACAACGAGGCATTAAAGAAGGCTGGGATGAACAGCTTCACGGGGGATAAGATGGGGGATGCGGAAGCGTGGATTATCCGCCTTGAGGAGAAGTTCGAGCTGATCGAAGCCCCAGAGGAGCTTAGGGCAGGATTGGCTCCACTATGGTTCAATGGTAGTACTGCCCGATGGTGGGGGAGTGTGTCGGCCGCATTACTGATGGATCGGCATATCTCTTGGGCAAAGTTTAAGAATGCGTTCTTGGATTACTACGTGCCGAAAGGACTTAAGAAAGATAAGAGGGCCGAATTTGACAGGTTGACTCAAGGAAACCGGCCCGTTATGGAGTACATGCAAGAATTCATAGAACTAGGCAGGTACGCCCCCGAGATCATGGGAAGTGAACAGGAAAAGATGCACCACTTCACGGAAGGGCTGAATGAAAAAGTCAAACTAACGATGTATGTCCGCGACGACGAGGAATTTTCTAGTTTGGTGGTGGCGGCAGTCCGAGTTGATGGAGGACTACGGAGAATGGATAAGGAACGCACTAGAAGCTCTGCAAGGAACGAAGTTCAAGGACGGGGAGAGTGGAAAGGAAAGATCACTGCAGAGAGTTTTGGATCAGCACAAAGACTATCGATCAGGCCTGCGTGCGCCAAATGCAGGAAGAACCATTTTGTAGAATGCCGCGCAGGAACCAACAGTTGTTTCAAGTGCGGCCAGGAAGGACACTTTGACAAAGACTGCCCGAAGAGGAGGATCGAAACCGGGGTAACCGAAAACAGGGTAAGGGAAAGGATTACTAAGAATCCTCGAGTGTTTGCTGTGAACAAAGAACAGGCCTCGGAGGCTGAGGACGTCGTCGCAGGTACACTACTTAATAACGGCTTTACAGCTTTCGTATTATTTGACTGTGGGGCGACACATTCGTTCGTGTCGGAGAAGTTAGCAAAACGGTTTGGGATAACGAGGAGTAACGCTAAAATCAAAGTAAAAACACCGGGATCCGAAGCCATGGAGGCAAATAGGATCTATAAAGGATGCATGGTAGAAGTGGACACAGTGCGAACAGAGGCAGATTTGATTGAGTTAGGGGATATGGGATTCGATGCCATACTAGGAATGGATTGGTTATCTAGGTACGATGCGCAAGTGAGATGTCGGGAACGTACGATCACGTTTAGTACGCCCCGAGAAGGGAGAAAGGACATGGTCGGAGAACCGATCACGGGTGAGGATGAGGAATATAAGGATCGATCGAACTGGCTGGCATTTGTCACGATGGAGAAGGAAGGGACACCATTGGAGTCCGTTCCAGTGGTTTGTGAATACAGTGATGTATTTCCCGACGAGCTACCAGAGCAACCGCCTCAGAGAGAAGTAGAAATGGGAATAGAACTACTCCCTGGAACGCAACCGATTTCTAAGGCTCCATACCGAATGGCACCACGAGAGATGAAGGAACTGAAACAACACATTGAGTCATTATTGGAAAAAGGATTTCTAAGGCAAGAAACTCCCCTTGGGGAGCACCAGTGCTATTTGTTAGAAAGAAAAGCGGCGAGCTAAGATTGTGCTACGACTACTGAGAATTAAACAAGGTCACGATAAAGAATAAGTACCCGTTGCCTAGGATCGAAAACTTGTTTGATCAGTTACAAGGCGCGAAGGTGTTCTCAAAATTAGACTTGAGGTCAGAGTATCATCAGGTCCGAGTAAGAGAAGGAGACATACCGAAGACAGCCATTCGAAAGAGGTACGGCCATTACGAATGCACGGTGGTATCGTTTGGATCAACTAATGCCCCAGCAATTTTCATGGATTTGATGAATCGGGTATTTCGTCAATACCTAGACAAGTTTGTGGTGGTGTTCATTGACGACATCCTAGTTTACTCTCGCAACCAGGAAGAACACGAGCAACATCTGAGAATGGTATTACAGACTCTCAGACAAGAGAACTTGTATGCCAAATACAGCAAGTGTGAATTTTAGATGAACAGCATAGCTTTCCTATGCCACGTGATATCAGCAGGGGGGGTGACGGTAGACCCAACAAAGATAGAAACAGTGACGAATTGGCCAAGACCGACAAATGCTCGAGAAGTGAGGAGCTTCTTAGGATTAGCCGGGTACTATCGGAAATTCATCGAAGGGTTCGCAAGGATTGCTAAACCGTTGACGAATTTGACCCGAAAGGAAACGAGGTATACGTGGGATGAGAAATGCGATGAGAGTTTCGAATGTCTCAAAACGAAATTGACATCTGCTCCAATACTAGTATTACCCACACCAGGACAGGATTTCACGGTATACAGCGATGCATCGAAAGAAGGACTCGGGTGTGTACTGATGCAAAGGTGGAAAGTTATAGCATACGCATCCCGTCAATTGAAGATACACGAGTTGAACTATCTGACACATGATTTGGAATTAGCCGCGGTGGTATTCGCACTCAAGATTTGGAGACATTACCTGTACGGTGTGAAGTGCGAGATATTCACCGACCACAAGAGTTTGAAGTACCTATTCACTCAGAGGGAGCTTAACATGAGACAACAGAGATGGTTAGAACTGATAAAAGATTATGATCTGGACATTCAGTACCACCCCGGAAAGGCAAACCAGGTAGCCGATGCACTGAGCACGAAGACTCATGGCGTGCTAGCCAACACATTGGTAAGGGAAATGGAGAACCTGCAACTGGAAGTGGTAGAATCGACCACAGTCATGTTAGGGACGGTTACCGCGAAGCCAGGGATACTGGAGGAGGTACTAGAAGCACATATATCAGACCCTGAGAAACCCGTAACACGAAAAGATGGAAACATAACCGATAAATTAGAAAAAATCAAAGGAAGTGATGGGCTAATCCGAATGAATGAACGTATATGGGTACCAAAAAGGCCAGAGCTAAGGAAGAAGATTATGACGGAAGCACACAGTTCAGCTTTCTCAGTTCACCCAGGAAGTACTAAGATGTATCGGGACCTAAAGACGCACTGGTGGTGGAATGGAATGAAAAACGAGATTGCCAACTTTGTGGCCAAATGCGAAAACTGCCAACGAATTAAGGCCGAACACCAACGCCCGGGGGGCGAACTGCAACCCTTAGAAATTCCAGAGTGGAAATGGGATAGCATCGGCATGGACTTTGTGGTAGGACTACCCAAGAGCCCACGAAAGAACGACGCGATATGGGTGGTGGTGGACCGTCTTACGAAGGCGGCTCACTTTTTAGCAGTCAAGACAACGTACGGAGTGGACAGGCTAGCCAGAATATATGTGGATAACATAGTCAAATTAAATGGAGTTCCAGTAAATATCGTGTCAGACAGGGACCCGAGATTCACGTCTAGATTTTGGCAAAGTTTACAGAAATCGCTCGGAACTCAGTTATGCATGAGCACAGCCTATCATCCACAGACGGATGGTCAGACCGAGAGAACCAACCAAATTATGGAGGATATGTTACGGGCATGTGTATTGGAGTTTAAGGGAGGTTGGGAGGATTTCCTACCGCTAGTGGAATTTGCGTACAATAATAGCTTTCAGAGCAGCATTGACATGGCGCCATATGAGGCATTGTACGGGAGGAAGTGTCGTACACCGCTATGTTGGGATGAGGTGGGAGAGAGAACGACCACGGGGACAGAATTAGTGGAAGTCACCATTGAAAAGGTAGCCGTGGTACGAAAGAACATTAAGGCGGCACATGACCGATACAAAAGTTGGGTAGACACAAAAAGGAGACCCTTAGAGTTAAAAGTTGGGGATCACGCATACCTAAAAGTATCACCTATGAAGGGGGTGCTAAGGACCACAAGGACAGGGAAGCTGAGCCCCCGGTATATCGGACCATATGAGGTGGAACGAAGGATCGGAAACCTAGCATATCAGCTGAAGCTTCCGGAGGAAATGGGGGGGATACACAACATGTTCCATGTATCCCAACTGAGGAGGAGGGTGACTGAAGGGATTCAAGAATGTGTGGGGGAACCCATAGAGATAACTCCGGAACTAACGTACGAGGAAGTCCTAGTAAAGATCCTAGGCAGAGAGGAAAGAAGGCTAAGAAACAAACAAATCCCCATGGTGAAAGTACAATGGTCCAATCAAGGAGAGAGGGAAGCTACATGGGAAACGGAACGAGAAATTAGACATAGAGCGCCGGAGTTAATGGAAGATTGGTACGCACGAGTTTCGGGACGAAACTCAAAATGAGTGGGGAAGGATGTAATAACCGAGAAAAAGGTACGACGAAACAAATAGTAGGGAATGTAACGGTAAAGTCTAGACGAGAGATAACAAGGGATACGGGAACGAAAGAACGTAAAAGGAAACGAAAAATAGAAAAGTAAAGAAAAAGATAAAAGAGGGGTCAAAAGAAAAGGAAGGAGGGGTTAAAGTGTGAATTAGAAAAGTTAGAATGTCTATAAATAGGGGTGAGGAGGCCCAAAAACGAGTTAATCATCATTAAGACACGAGAATTCAAAAATTGCCGCGAAGAAGGAAAATTGTCACGGATTCAGGAAAATTTCGAAGGGTAAAATTGTTGCGGAAATTTACGAAGGGCAAAATTTTCGCGGAAATTACGAAGGGCAAAATTGTCGCGGAAATTACAAAGAGTAAAATTGTCACGGATTTCCAATATCGCATAAATTATCGCGGATTTCATCCCCAATGTAGAATTGTCGCGGATTTCGATTCCAGTGTATTATTATCGCGGATTTCAAGGCAGAGGTGGATTGTCGCGGAAATTCTAAGTTTGAGTGTTTTCGTTCCGCCTCGAAGTCGGATCGTGGGAGGAAAAGGACACGTAGGGTCTACGGTAATCACATCGTTAACAATTAGATAATAACGTCGGAATTCGAATAACTAAGACCTGTTACGAAATGCAGGGGAAGCACGGGAAGATTATAACAAGCTAAAGCGAACGGTAAGCGGAGTGAACACAATATAATAAGGGAAGGTTCAGACTTAAGAAACGGGATTGGGTTAATAAAGAGGAAAGGAAAAGACACGAATGAACGAGATAAATGTTAATAAGATTCGGGGTGAGGAAGGATGGACCGTCCGACCGAACCCTGCATCGTGCCTAATACACGATTCGCCAAATGAAGGGCATGCCTGATGAAGGGAACGATAAGTTCCAAAGAGGAAAAGATACGTACAAGAAGGGCAGAACGGATCCGGGTGGAAAAAAAAGGGTAGCGCCTAAGTAACCACCCGGGGAAGGGAAGCATATGGCCCATCGAGTCATCCAACAGCTAACGGTTGGCTTGGGCGGGACATGCACCGAGCATGTTACTCTCGGCAACAGTAAAGTTAAAGTATAATGGGAATGACAATGGTAAAAGAAGAAGGAAATAAGAAAACAGTTAAATGGAATGATTCATGTGGGTGTATACGGTGTAATTAAGAACTGTAATGATAATGTATAGTGTGGGTGAAGTTTCCTTTAATAGATTGTGACCGCTTTACAGATTTTTTAGGTGACGCAGACGAGGTATGAGAGGGGCATGGGAAGGAGGTCGTCGGTTGTCCGGTGATAGAGTCCGGTCCTTTGGAGAACACTCTAAATTATGTTGTCGTACTTTTATGTTTCGAACTATGTTTGAAGTTTGCATTCGAATATTCCGTTTTTAATTATCATATTTTAACAAAACAACTAGGCCCAAATTAGGGTCGTTACAATCACGATCATCCTTTGTCGATCATCAGTTCTTCCACTTTTTGTCTTCAACCCTAACATATTTATACTCTAGAAATCCTTCCTTCTTCTACTCTTTGATATGGTTTCCTACAATTTGTTGATGAATGGTCATTGGATTTGTTCAAGCCACCGTATACCCTTTGATTCTCAGTATGCGTGCTAGAGGTTTGTCACGAATTCACTTGCTTCTACATTCTATCCGTAGAATGAAGTTTCTCTTCCTCCAGCTTCACACCAGTGGGTTCTTTCTCTCCATGGAGAGCTAACATGATTTCCTCCACATTAGTGTATTTGTTGTTTTTTTAAGTCAGTTGTCCCGAGGATGTCGGTGGATTATTAATGAGGTTTTCAGACAATCCAAACAGGCCTAGTACTTGTTGTAGAATATCCAATTTTTCCATGGGATCCATTTTGATCTCATTCACCATGTTGTTTAATTTTTTGATTAACTATCGTAAGGTCTTTTTCCGAGGAGTGTACTTGAGTCTTGAGGGCATACAACTCATACTTGCTCGATGGTGGTCCCACATTTGGGGTAAAATGTTGAGTAAATAAAATAGTGAAATCTTCAAACGAGCAAACTAAGTTCGATGTCAAGTTTTTAAATGAGGAGTTGCATCTTTCTGAAGAGTGGCTGCAAAGATCTTGTAGCGAATGGCGTCACTGGACCGAACTATTCTCATTCTTAGCTAAAACCAATTAAATGGTCGAGATGGTCGTCCAATTTCATATAGCGAAAATAAATTGATGAACGGTGTCTACCATTTCTTCCATCATTTTTCAGTAAAGATTTCGGATAAAGAGTGATAACTTGATGCTTTGCAATTCTATTATGAGTTGTCTGGTTGTTTTGTACATCAATTTATTGAATCCTGGTTTTCCATCCGATATAAAAAACCTAGATGAGAGAATTTCACAATAGATTTACCGGTAGTTCCAAACGGACGCCCCAAATGTTTCGGGGAAAGAAGATTAATCCCGTGAGATTAATTTCGTTTGATTTTTGAGAACCACTAGTAATCAATATTGTAAGAAAACACATGACTTTAATGTATTAAACCCGAGATCTAGGAAAAAAACTCATGAGACACCAAATCTAAGGAAAGGGTTCACTCATAGCAAGTAGCATATACAAAACTCAGCGGCTTATGCAGCTCCTTGAACTCCTCCAACTTATTGAACTTAATCGAACATATCTACTTTTACCTTTTTTTTTAGAGGGTGGGGATATTAGCGGCGCAAATATGGGACGATTACACCACTAATCTCTACCAACCCATTTAAGATAATATCTACTCGTTTTTCGTCCCATCATTTCCTCTTCATACACAGCCCAATATCTCATTTTAGGCAATCAAAAGAGGGTTGGTGATGGCCACTATCGTCTCCCATGTGCATAATGCCACTTCAGACTCTAAAGACATCCAGCAGCANGTGTAATACAAATTCCATTGTTTCTTCTTATAAACATTAACTAAATAAAAGTTTAAACATTAAATAAATTAAATTTCAAACATTTATAAATAAATGGGACGGCAAAATTCAAACATTAAATAAATAAAATTCAAACACTTATAAATAGGGATGTGATAAATAATTATATGATAATTCCCCTGTTTCTTCTTTCACTTGCCGCAAAATTTCAACATCGCTGCTTGGCACTGAGACGACATTAGACGTAGATGTCGACCCATATCCCCCACGAACACGTGGGGTGGAAGTGCGGCGTCGCCTTGCCGTCGAGGTCGAAGGCTTCGACTTGCCCAATTCTTTCTGCAAATGAGCAACGAGTTTTTCAAGTTCCTCGACCTTTTTTTGCAGCCAATCGATTTCCCGGCCAATCCTTTCATCGTCATCACCCTGAGATTTGTTGAATTGACCCTACAACGTACAATATCAAAAGTTTATTATAAACACTTTATTAATAAAATATTTAAAAGTTACCTTCAACAATTCATTTTCGTTCCGAAGCAGTTCCAACTGTGTAGTTAACTCAGCATTGCAAACTACACCTTCTGCTAAGTGACTTTCCAACTTCTGATTCTCTTCCTTCAACTCATCATTATCCACTCGCATAGCAACTATGATTGCATCAAAATTTCCGAGTCTTTCAAGTAGTCGGTGGATCTCAGCACCACGTGAATCAGAATCCTCAGGCATGGAGAATTCTCCTTCTGGCCAATCAGGTAGCGATGCCGCAGTATCTGTATCAGGCTGATGTGATTGGCCAACATCCTGACCCGCGGCTGCAGCTTCAAATTGTCTGGCCTCCCATCGATTTTCACGTGGATTCGCATGCCAGAAATGTGCGGGTGCATTATACAATCGCCGAGTATCTTTAAAGCATTGAAACAATAAATATTTAATTAAAATTTAACCAAAATATAAAATATTATTACCTCTTTGCAAAATCGGATGCATAGTTACATCTTCAACTCTATAACTCTTCGCCCCGGTCTGCACTTGAAGTGCTAATTTCTCAGTTTTGGAGAGGGGATGAACTCCTTCAGGTTTCCCGACCCCTGGAACGCGCTGCAGTAGTGCCGGGAACCCCCAAACCTCATTCGATGGCGGCGTCACCCAAACAAAGTTTTCGTACCATTTTCCGAGAGTGTCTCGGAACTTGGTCATGAACTTCATCTTACTGGTGAAGTAATATCTGTCAGCATGACTACCGACTTTTTTGCAACTACAAACTGCAAAAAAGTCGAATAGCGTCGGAATGCGATTGTCTTCTTCGCAAAACTTCAAAAATCCATGAATCATGGCAATGCTTTGCGGGGCTAGAGCACTGAGTGTTAGATTCACAAACTGCAGTAAATCTTCAATAAAGCCGTGAATCGGAAAACGAAGACCACAGTGAAAATGTTCCACCGCAACGCTGATCGAGTTAGCTCCAACTCGTGGCGGTGGAAAGTCAGATATCGTTTCTCCCTCGACTGCGTTTGTAATGATGTATTCATCGGGAACAGTGTATTTTATCCTAAGATGATGAAAATAATCTGTCATTTACCTGAAAAAATTAACAACCGAATTTAATAATCATATTGTTATAAAGTAGTTANAATGGAAGATTGGTACGCACGAGTTTCGGGACGAAACTCAAAATGAGTGGGGAAGGATGTAATAGCCGAGAAAAAAAGGTACGACGAAACAAATAGTAGGGAATGTAGCGGTAAAGTCTAGACGAGAGATAATTAGAGATACGGGAACGAAAGAACGTAAAAGGGAACGAAAAATAGAAAAGTAAAGAAAAGTAAAGAAAAAGATAAAAGAGAGGTCAAAAGCAAAAGAAGGAGGGGTCAAAGTGTGAATTAGAAAAGTTAGGATGTCTATAAATAGGGGTGAGGAGGCCCAAAAACGAGTTAATCATCATTAAGACCCGAAAATCCGAAAATACCCGCAAAGAAGGAAGTTATCGCGAATTTTTCCCATGCATGCATTTTATCGCGAATTTTTGGATGAGCATATTGTCGCGGATTTTCGTTGAATAGTAAATTGTCGCGGAAATCTGGACAGTGCAATATTATCGCGAAAAACGTGACAAGTGAAAATTGTCGCGGAAATCGGACCAAAGGAGAAATTATCGCGGATTTGTGATTTCAACATAGAATTGTCGCGAATTTCGAGGAAAAAGTGGAATTAAGTGTTTTCGTTACTTCTCGACGTCGGATCGGGAGAGGAAAAGGACACGTGGGGTTTACGGTAATCAAATGGTTAACAATAAGATAATAACGTCGGAATTCGAATAACTAAGACCTGTTACGAAATGCAGAGGCTGCACGGGAGGATTATAACAAGCTAAAGCGAACGGTAAGCGGAGTGAACACAATATAGTAAGGGAAGGTTCAGACTTAGGGAATGGGATTTGGTTAATAAAGAAGGAAGAAATGATACGAATGAACGAGATAAATGATAATAAGACTCGAGATAAATGATACGAATGAACGAGATAAAGGAAGCCCCGGTCTGCACTTGAAGTGCTAATATCTCAGTTTTGGAGAGGGGATGAGCTCCTTCAGGTTTCCCGACCCCTGGAACGCGCTACAGTAGTGCCGGGAACCCCCAAACCTCATTCGGTGGCGGCGTCACCCAAACAAAGTTTTCGTACCATTTTCCGAGAGTGTCTCGGAACTTGGTCATGAACTTCACCTTACCGGTAAAGTAATACATGTCAGCATGACTACCGACTTTTTTTCAACTACAAACTGCAAAAAAGTCGGATAGCGTCGGAATGCGATTGTCTTCTTCGCAAAACTTCAAAAATCCATGAATCATGGCAATGCTTTGCGGGGCTAGAGCACTGAGTGGTAGATTCATACACTGCAGTAAATCTTCAATAAAGCCGTGAATCAGAAAACGAAGACCACAGTGAAAATGTTCCACCGCAACGCTGATCGAGTTAGCTCCAACTCGTGGCGGTGGAAAGTCAAATATCATTTCTCCCTCGACTGCGTTTGTAATGATGTATTCATCGGGAACACTGTATTTTATCCTAAGATGATGAAAATAATCTGACATTTACCTGAAAAAATTAACAACCGAATTTAATAATCATATTGTTATAAAATAGTTAACATATAAAAATACACAAATATAAATACAAATACAAATACTCATAAAAGAAAATAAAATTGAAAAAAATTAATTTTCTAAATTAAATCAATGATAATCCAAATATTACTAATATATATTCATCTTAAATCTAAGATAATCTAACGAAATTGAACTTTTAATGTGCACATGAAAAAAAAAACTAAATAATACATTTTAAAAATTAAGAAAATAAAACTTATAAGATTGAATAAGGAAATAAATAACATAAGGAAGTTAAAATTAGAATTATCTCATCAAATTTGAATTCGACAATTTTAGGAAATTAACTATATACCTAAATCTTTGCAATTAAGTAACAAGTTATAATTAAATTTAGGAAAAATTTAACAAAAATTTAACAAAAATCCAACGTAAATTCTCATCTCAATAAACTGCTATTCTCATCCCAAACTACAAAATTTTCGTAAACCCTAATGGCCAATTTCGGTGCCAAATCGGTGTCAAAATACCCACAAAAATCCCACGTTTTTAACAAGTATGAGTACCAAAACTAAAATATTTGTAAATTACCTTGGATTGGAGGCAAGAAAACGCGAAAATTGCAAAATCGGGAGGAACAAACTTTTGTTCGAAAATCAACACTGCAATTGAAAAATAAATCGTCAAAATTGAACAAGAATTATGCCCAAAACAAGAATAATTGTAACTTACATTCGATTCGGGCCAACAGCAGAGCAAAAAAGGCAATTAAGTTGAAGAAGAACCGCGGTTTCTGTGAATGAAAACGAATCCAGAGCAGGTTATTTAAAAAATATAGCTCGGTTTCTGCAATAAGAGAAACCTGGTTATATTTTTTAATTAAAAAAATTATAACGTATCTTTTTTTAATTAAAAAAATTATAACGTACCTTTTTTTAATTAAAAAAAGAAAAGTGTAACCTGGTTTCCGTTTAACAGAAACCGGGCTACACTTAAAAAAATAAAAAAAAGGATAATCCGGTTGATGAGATCATCAGAACCCGATACCCCGAACAGGGTCAGGGCCGGCCTGGGCCATGGCGGCCCAGACAAGTGAGCCGAACTTGGAGGCCCAGGTCAGCAGAGGGCCTGTTTATATCGCTTGATCCGATCGGTCACAGTTAGCGATCGGTCCCGAGCCGTGGGGCCCAGCTCCCCACATACGCCCAGACCGATCGGTCCATTTTTTGCAGGCGCTACTTCGGGCCATCCTCATGCGTCATACACGACAAAAACCCGCGACAAACTGGTCAGTAGCGTGGCTTGGCAATAGATGTAAGCCGCTAGAAGCCAAAGAGTAGCCGGCTGGCAGCGCCGAAAGGACCGGCGCCATGCAGCTACAGGGCTATTTCCGGCGGCTGTTTCGCCTGACGTTAGNACTTTTGTTCGAAAATCAACACTGCAATTGAAAAATAAATCGTCAAAATTGAACAACAATGATGTCCAAAACAATAATAATTGTAACTTACATTCGATTCGGGCCAACAGCAGAGGAAATCAGGCAATTAAGTAGAAGAAGAACATCAGTTTGTGTGAATGAAAACGAAACCAGAACAGGTTATTTAAAAAAAATAAAAACAAATTTTTTTTAATTAAAAAAAGAAAAGCGGAGCCCGATTTCCTTCCAACAGATTTTTTTTTTTAATTTTAAAAAATAAAAACTAACCCGGTTTCCGTTTAACAGAAACCGGGCTACGCTTAAAAAATACAAAAAAAGCATAGCCCGGTTTCTCGTGTTACAGAAATCGGACTACTCACATGTCAATCACTGTTATTTTGTTGAAACGACCGGTATCACTATTATTAATTAAAAAAATGTTTTTTCAGTGATTTATTTTATTTTTACTCCTATAAAAAAACTCCAAGTTCTATGGTACAGGCTTTGCAGGCTGAAAGTTACGGGAGTTCAGTGTTGTTCCTGGATAATTTTGTGCTTAGCATTTGTTACTGGGCTAACTTGTTATTGGGCTTCGGTATAACAAAATTGGGCTGCTGAAAATTACTTGTTATTGGACCGTTTGATGTGTTGTTTTGTTACTCCTCTGATGAGCTTTCAGGGAGATTAGTCCATACTATAAATATTTGCCGTTCTTTGCAATTCTGCACAGATCGTTTGATTTTTTTTGCGCTTAAGTTTGAAAACCTTTCTAGAACTTAGACGTAGTTATTCATTTTGTTGATGCTTTGAATCTTTCTTGCATATCTTAAGAACATCTGTGTTTACTGTGGTAGCTTATTGCGGTTACTGCTTTTAACTAGTTTAGCGTTTCTCTGAGATTTAATTTCTGTTGCGACTGCTTTCAATGATTCTAGGTGCTTTACTTAAGATTTTTAATTATTTGTTTTTATTCTTTTTTACATCATTCATAGATCTACGATTTTACGCTCATGGCCCATCTTTGTATTCACTAGTTGAATACTTCTGTAGCGAGGTGAGCGCACCATATTGAGAGTGCTTATCTTGAATACTATGTTACTTCCATGTTTTAGTATTCACTACTTCTGTTTGAGAGTTTTGATTAAGACGCTATTTGGTATCAGATTTGAAAGATCTTGAACGTCTTGTTTGAGAACTTGTATATGTGACTTCAGATCTGACACTATTTGTGGTTCTTGATACCACGGCTTATTTTATAAGGGTTTCAATCTAAGTGCAAAAGTTAGACTAGCTTCACTCTCACATTTTATCTTGTAATTGGTTTGTTGAAGTGTGCATGTATTTTATCGGTAAAGTTTGTGGTTATGTTGAACACAAACTTATATATAAACTAAAGAGATTCTCTAGGTTAAGCTCTGTTAGTAGCTTATTTCATATCTGAATCAAGAACTCTTGAATCTAATCAGTAGACCTATTGAATGAACTAGGGGATGAAATTGAGCATTTCTAAACCTTTCTTTTACGTTATTAATCTACGTTATTAGTTGTGTGAAACTTCTTTGTGTTAAAACGTTTTTGGTTTGCTAATTAGTAATAATATTGCAGGTGATCTTGTCTAAAAAGATTACTTGTTCTTATTCTTGATCAATTAATTTTCTTTGTTATCTTAAATTCAATTAATGTGGAGACATGAGTGATATACGAGGTTGGTTCCACAATGTGTGAGCTTAGGTCATCGGGAGGGCGAAACTCTATCTTGATTTTCACTATGATAAATGCATGAATACAAGTACAATCAAGGGGTAATATGAATCCGAATTAACACGGTTCGAGAAACGACCGATTTCACTACTTCTACCCTGGAATAACAATTCCACGCGACCAAGGGTCACAAATCCACTCGAGTCACCAAGTCCGAGGGCAAAGAAATCCATGCAACTAGCCAAGTTCAAGCGAGTCCCGATAAGGTCTCCGCAAAAAAAAATTCCGTAAATAAAAATCCGATATGAATCCACGCGACTACTTAGAACTAAAACGCGTGACTCTGGCTAAGGAGAAAATCCAATCGACACCACGAAGAAAGCCCACGCGACTACGGCCTGAAAAGATAAAAAAAGATATTCTTAGGGCAAGTTCACGCAAAAACCTTGCCTTGAGAAGCGTGTCAAGAGTCTGAACCCCTTTCCGGCGCCTAAGGACATATATTTATAGAAGAACCGGGCCATATAGGTCAACATAGAGTCCAAAAGTCTAGTCTTAGTCCATACACTGATCACACGTAATGTCGAGAAAATACTATTGATCAATTCATGAACTCCAAATACTTAGAAGATAGCCCAGAACATCATAAAAATTCACTGACGAGCTCTTTGGTGCCAAATTACAAAAATACCCCAAGCATCATTCTGAACCAGAACAATCCGAAATTTCTCGTAATGTCGTTAGAATTCCGATATGTGGGATTGGGATGCTCATATTACAATAATACTCTCAAAGCTCCTTCATCCCAAAATTATAATAGAAGACTAAAAAATACCACTTAATTATACCAGACTAGCCTTAGGGTATCATAATACCGTAAATACCCTCGGGTAATATCAATAGCCCCTAGTTTACAGATTTATATTCTTAGTCGTAAACCACATTAAATCGGCTCGTCTCGAAATCCAATGCTTGTTTAAATACTTTTATGAGAAAACCATGATTAAGGCTGAAATCCACCTGTTGACGCGGCCGTTTTGACACTAAGAATACCAGATTCTAAGATCGTGCGAAAATTTCACGACTTTTCCACCCGGGGGGTCCGTTTCTATAAATACCCTTCTCTCTCTCGCGTAACAGTGCCATTTCGCGTTGATCTGAAACCTGTCGTGCCTTTTTGTCAAAAACACACGACTACCTTGACTGGACAGTAACTCTCGTGACTTATTGCACAAAATCCATGTTGATTTTGCAATACCATCTGCCCGAGTATTCTCCTCTATATGGATATATGTGAGAACGAATGTTTTAAGACTTTTCACGGTCTCTTTCAACTTTGCCAAATAGAATGCCATATGCTCGTCCTCTGTTATAAAAGTTTCTGAAAATTGATTCACCACTAACTGTGAATCAAAATGAGTATGTAAACGAACAATCTCAATCTCGATGGCTAAATTAATTCCAAAAATCAATGATTCATATTCTACAACGTTATTAGTTGCGGAAAAATGGAGCTTTACAGCATAATCATACTCCTCTCTAGACTTTCTTTCTTTGAAATAAATGCCAAGGCCGGATTGCCCGGATGAAACAAATCCGTCAACGAATAAATCCCAATATTCTTCATTACTTGACTCTTTTGCTCGGTTCATTATAAAATTGACTAGAACTTTCGACTTTAAAGATTGTCGCGAAATATATTCGATCTGGTATTGCCCAACTCATTATTTCACTTGGCCAACTTGCCTGAGGCATCAACGTTCGATAATACACTTCTGATATATATTCAACTTATAAATATGTCTTTCAGATACAATATATATCTCTAAATTGTATTTTACCCTTATATACATAAGATACAAAACATTATGCTTTCTTTTGCTATTTCTTTTTATTTGTCTTAAGTGTTAACTATGATGAAATGATTAAAATGCTGTGAGAGAGCTTACACATTTGAAATCGATATAACTTTCTTGATGCTTTTATTAAATTTCATTTGGCAATGAGTTCTTGTACATTTTTGAGCTACAAAGATATTCATTAGGAAGGAACTCAGAAATTCTCAAGTTATATCTTGTTGTTTATTTATTATTATAGTGGGGACTCTTGGGCGCACATCGAAAGTATGAAATCAATGTATCTACGATGTAACTATGATAAATAATTAGATACTGAAATTTAACATGATTCATTCAAAATAGGGTTAGTCTACGGGTCCACCAGAGAAATTTCAACTATTATCAATAATATGTATACAAATAGAATCCACCATAGATAAAACAAAGTCGTAAGACTATGTATGGATGCTGAAGCCTTGCCGGTAGAAATTACCCAAAATAAATTACAAAACTTCTAAATCGTTTAATTATTTTAAGACTTCCCGATGATTTAGGAAATACATATAAATATTATACACTTTTTCGAAAACTTTCTGGAACACGAATACAAGAAGAACAACTTTCTATTCGAATCCCTTTTCTTTCTCTCGTTTGTTGGAATGAGATGAATTTGTGGAATGAGATGGTGAAAGACAATGCACTCTCCTATACTCAAAAAAGGATGGGGAGGGAGAGGTATAGAAGGTTGAGACTCAAGAAAAGCGACATTGGCATAAGACTAACTTTAACGACGGACAAGGCAGTATTTCTTTCCTCCACATGGGTGCCTACACCTCCACCGAATACTATGTTCCGCGGACAAGGGTTTGGAAATATTGTTTATTTTTTTTAAATATTTTTTATTTATTTATAGAATATAACTTATAATAATTTAATATATAAATATATTAATATAAAATTTATAATTTTATTTTGATAATATAAATATGTAATTTTAGGTAAAATTAGATCATTTCGAATTCGAAATATTAAAAATGAGTACGAAGTAATGAAAATAAATACAATCGAAACATTGAAATATAATACATACAACAATATAAATTTTTAAAAAATAATGTTTAATCAACGAAATTTAAAATATTAAAAATCAAACGTAATATTTATTGATAAATTAAATAGTAAATAAATAAAATTGATGAGATAGAAAGATAAAATGAAATTTGAAGAGATAGATGATGTGGATGAAAGAGAAATAAAAAATGATGTGGATGAGTGAGAAGTTTTAGAAGTGGAAAGAGAATATGATGTGGATGTGAGAGAATGATGATATGTAGAGAGATTTATACGGTGGAAATCGTTTTGGGTGCGGGCAATATTACAGATAACCTAAATGAATTATTTTATTAAAATTTCTTGTTGTGGATCCCACAATGATGGAGCACCCACCTATCAAGGATGAGTAATATGTGTTCTAATGATAAGGATAAAAGAAAATGCAAACGATTTTACGGGAAAACAACCAAGTGACTAAAAAACAAGATACATTCACTCAAACTTTCTTAATCAAACAAATGAGTTTATTCGCTAACTATATTTTTTAAAATATACATTACCAAACAATTTTTTTTTCTATTTCCCATATTAACACTTTTACATTCTATGCTAGGTCATAAGCAAGTCAATTCCCAACAAATTTTTCATCATTGCACCCACAATATAACTCTATTCAATAAACTCAATATCACAATTCCTACTACCATAAGTCAATTAAAGAACTCTTAGGAGAAAATCAAAAGGTGAAAATCATTCTTTAAAAATTCTAAATCTGCATCTATTTCATTTTTGTTCTACATTCAGTTTTTTTTTCTTTTTGCTTATACTTTTACATTCTATTTCACATATTATTCTATCTATTTCGTTTTTTATATGATGTATAACAAAACTTATTGTTATTTGTTTTTTAGTTAACAAGTTTAAATTGTTTTGATGATTTTTGGTTCTCTTAAGTTTATTAAATTTATGGTTGCTAGGATAAAAACAATGATACTATTGAGACAGATTCACTTCTAAAGAAACACAATATTCAATTTTATTCAGATATTAAACGTCAAATACACAATTATATAAATGATATTGTTCTAATTGTCTTATGAATAATGTTGTATACATTTTCTGGATTCTACAATTGATAGTTTTGTTGAAGTTGAATCTAACTATAACGATGATTTCGAAGAATTACATGGTGATGATGAGGATGAAATTATAGAAGACGATTTGGATGTGTCCAATGACCTTGAAGATAATGATTTTAGCGGCGTTAATATTCATCAACAATCAGAAATAGTGCAGCCTTTTTATACTTTGATTGGATCTTTGATATCTCGTGATTCTATAGATATTCCTGCTTCTTTTGTGCGCTATGATGATAGGACAACTAGACTAGCGATCAATATGACATTTCAAAATAAGGAGCATGTTATTTTCGCTCTGGAGAAATATGCAGTTAGTATTGCCAAGAGAGAATTCAGTGTATGTCGTAGTACAAAGTCATTATGGGTGATCAATTGTGCACGAGTTAATGTGAAACCTCTATGTAGATGGAGACTCAAGTGTGTGTATAAGTCTACTAGAAACGCATGGGTCATTACGAAATTTAATTCTAATCATACTTGTTTCATAAGTAGCAATGCATCCACTTCACATAGAAATCTACAATATGATGTTGTAAGCCAATGAAATATTGAGTTTTATCATGGACGATCCTATCATAAAGCCAAAGTATGTTCAAGGTTTGATAAAGAAAAAATTTGTATTTGATATTAGTTACAAGATTGTTTATAATAGATTGAAATTTGTGGTAGATCAGATTTACGGTAAATGAGAGGATTATGTGAAAAAATTACCTTATTTTTTACGTGTTGTTCAATGATCTAACCCAGGTACTATTGTTGAATGGCATCATATAGATGATGGTTCAAGAACTAAAGTATTAAAATTTATTTTTTGGGCTTTCAAATCGTGTATTGAAGCATTATAGGTTGGTTATTAGTGTTGATGCGGCTCATTTGTATACCAAGTACCTTCATAAGCTACTTATTACTCTTATAGTGAACTCGGAAAATAAGGTGATTTCTCTTAAATTTGTACTTGACGATGAGGAGATCTTTGAGTTGGCGATGGTTCCTGGAGAATATTACTACTGATATTATATGTGGTGAGCGATTTACTTGTGTTATTTATGATAAAGATTCTGAGCTTTTGTTAGTGGTTGAACATATTTCAGCATTCAATGCACATTATCGATGTCACTGTTATTGTCTTAGACACTTGGCCTTAAATTTCTACGATCATTTTAGGAATTCCAATTTGAATAGTATGTTTTGGACTACTTGTAAGACTACTAACGTGAATAAGTTTCAAAACTCATGGACAATATTTACTAGATTGATCCAAAAGCATATTTTGGTTCTTCAAAATTGAAAAGGCGAAATGGGAATTCTCGCATGATGGCCATGTGGTAACACAATGGTTTGGGTCCATGTGGTAACACAATGGTTTAGGGATATCTATGGTTCAGGTTCGCATGGAGTCAAAGTTAGATCAGAACCCAAACCCATTTATATTATTATTACCTTGACATGTCCCAAACCCACGACAGACCCACACGTCTATCATGAGTTTGTGGTGAGTTCGAGTACATCCGTGTGTCCGAATATTTTTTATATTATTATATTAAAAAGAATAAAGAATTCTATATCATTCAAAGCATTCGAGGTTAATCAATATAATGTATCAAAAATAAATATTGATGATATGAAACAAATAATAAGTACTTATGATTATAAAAAAATTATAAAAACGATATTTTCAAAACTTAAAGACTAATCATCTATATTTAGCTAGTCGTAAGTCAATTCGCGATTATAGAGATACATTATTCTTCTTCATTCTAAATACTATCACTAACATTATATTTTTTTATTGACCAAGTAATAAAAATGAGAAAAATAACATTGTAGTATAAAATTGTGTATTGATTATTTTATTTACTAAGCATATAAATACATAAAAATATTATTTAGTTTATTAAAATATTAATAGAGTTTGAGTCTAAATTTCGACGGACCCGTAATCAACCCATACAATATCGTGTCTGAGTTAGTGTATCCAAACCCTAACCATACTCATATAACTAGAATCATACCCATGTAATAGGGTCTCGGTCGGATTCTGGTTTTTTGGCCATCATTTCATTCCTTTGGATAATGGTAAGAATCTTACCGTCTACATCTTGGGCTGGCCTGATGGGCTTCAAGGCCCAAAGGTATCATTGACTTATATTTTTAATGTAATACTGTAATATATCTTACATTTCTAATATTCATGTTATTTATATTTGATTTAATTCACTAACTTTGAATATAAATATTAGTTATTAATGTTTTTTATATGACTTAATATATAAATCATATTTTTCAATTTATAATAATAAATGAAACAATGTTATTCCAAAATTAGTTTTACATATCCAATTCTATGTTGGGAAAATTCCCTCTTCCCGAAGAAGAAAATAATTCCCGTTATCCGGGGTAGGATCGAATTAATATGATGAGAACCGAATGTAAATGAAGAAAGGTAAAAGACACAAGATTTACCGTGGAAACCCAAAACCGGGAAAACCACGTGACCGATAAACCTCGGCCGTGAACTCACTATCACAAGAAGAATAGAATTGATTGATTACAATTGTCTTCATGAGACCTCTATTTATAGAGTCCAACTAGGATCTAATCTAAGAAATATTCTACAGAATATCCTACAATATTCCCTTTCCATATCTTTGACCGCATCTTCCATATATATATATAACAAGATATATTTGCATATATTCTTCTATATATATCTTCAGAATATATCTTCATATTTTCTTCCATATATATCTGATCTTGTCTTAAAATAGTTGTGGTGTTTTTGATCAATCAATTTTTTTTTATTTTTTTTTGTTTAGACACGAGAAATTATGAGGTTGGGCCCACAATGTGTGGGCTTACGTCCTCGGGAGAGCGAAGCTCTACCTGGGTGTTTCACTATGATAAAAAGTTCACAATTACAAAATATATTNTACGAAGAGCTTCAAAATGAGTTAAGTTTCAAGTATGATTTTTATAAAAATGTTTTACGATGAGTGTTTAAAGAAGTTTTAAAAGCAAGAAGAGTTTTCAAAGGAAAATGTGTTTTCAAAGTAAAGATAAGTTTTTAAAGAGTTTTTTTAACCGAAGTTTCTATTATTCGATTATGACCGCTCTACAGTTTTGTAGGAAAGGAAGAGATTAAGGGGAAGCGTGGGAACAGTTAGTCGTCGGCTGATACCGAGAGTGATTACGAAGTCGAGAGTAAAGTGAGTTCGTTAAGATGTTAAAGAGAGGAAGATATGAATTGAATTAGATAAAGTTATATAAGTTCATTTATGAGTTTTATTCCGATGCTGTAAGTTTTAATTATATTAAAATGTGAAAAAGCACATTGTGTTCCAAAAGAGTGGAGCACGGCATGTCGCGCACTGAAGCAGTTGGGCCTGGTTTCGGGTCGTGACAGCTTACGTCCTCGGGAGAGCGAAGCTCTACCTGGGTGTTTCACTATGATAACAATTTCACAATTACAAAATATATTTTCTTTCCGATAAAAGTAAGTGACATAGTCTCGAATCCGGACGAAAAATGAGCTCAAAACTTAAAACCGGCACAAAAGTGCAGAAATTACTGTTCATGGGAAACTTTATCGCGGATTTCGGCGTTCATATGCAACTTTATCGCGGATTTCACTTGCAATGTGCAAANAGTTTGAATACAATTGGTTTTACTGAATTTACAATGTGATTTGTATGAATATCGTTTGGCTCATGCTTCACAGAGTTTCACATGTTCTATGTGTGATGATTTTCATTTCAATCAAACTTGAATTGATGTTGTTAAAACAATAATGCATGTTGTTAGAACCAAGAATAACTTGGTTATGCCATGATATATGTGATTAAACTATAGTTTAAATGCTATGACATGAAGTCGTGTTGTTATGACTTGCACGATCATTCCGTTCTCGAACTTACTTTTTTTGTATATACAACAAGTATCCGTGATGTTAGGCTTTATTTAGTTTGAATACACTTGGTTTTACCAAATTTACAATGTGATTTGTATGTGATCATGTCTTAAAATATTTGTGGTGTTTTTGATCGATCAATTTTTTTTTTTTTTTTTTGTTTAGACACGAGATATTACGAGGTTGGATCCACAATGTGTGGGCTTACGTCCTCGGGAGAGCGAAGCTCTACCTGTGTGTTTCACTATGATAAAAAGTTCACAATTACAAAATATATTTTCTTTCCGATAAAAGTAAGTGACGTAGTCTCGATTCCGGACGAAAAATGAGCTCAAAACTGAAAACCGGCACAAAAGTGCAGTAATTACTGTTCATGGGAAACTTTATCGAGGATTTCGGCGTTCATATGCAACTTTATCGCGGATTTCACAAGCAATTTGCAAATTCTCGCGGAATTTTCATGTGAACATATTCGGTCGTGGATTTTGGCTTTCACGTGCAACTTTATCGCGAAAATCAAACATCTGAGTAATATTATCGCGAATTTCAGTTCCTTTGTAATATTATCGCGGATTTCACCTCATGTTCAATTTTATCGCGACTTTCAGCTCATATGCATTTTTAACGCGGAAATGAAGTCTCTGAGTAATATTATCGTGAATTTCAGTTCCTTTGCGATATTCTCGTGGATTTCAACTCCTGTGCAATTTTATCGAGAAAATCGGGACTTGGAGAGCTTTAAGATTTCAGATTTCAAGTTTTTCTTCGATTTTGATTCCGACCCTTTTCAAATGACCAGAGACCTATATTTATAGAGAATTTAGGCTCAGGAACTCACCTGTGGATTCAAAGCCCACTCTTGTCCAATCTGGCCTGATTCGACCGAACTTCTACAAAAAAACCCGATCTCACTCCAGATATAAATCGTAATGTCTCCGATTATCCGGGACGCTTCTAGATCGACACGTGGCCCATGAATATAGGCAAAGCATACTCCGCATAAGTCAATTCATATGATATAAGCCTGCTGATGAACATGCGTCGTAACATCTTTCGGACGCCAAATTACGAAAATACCCTTCGAGTCACTCCGACTCGTAACTATACGAAAATAGTCGCGTCTCCTCCGGAAACTTCCCATGCGGTCTCCAGGTGCCCAAAGCCAATAACAATATATCAGATTACGGAAAATACCACAGTTGGCGTACCGATTGTACCCGGGGGTGACCAAATTACGAAAAAACCCAAGACACCATTTCAACCCGAAATAAAATTAGAATACCGAAAATACCATTGGGCGTACCGATTGGACCCGGGGGTGTCCAAATTACGAAAATACCCCCGACACTATTTCAACCCTATATAAAATTAGAATACCGAAAATACCAGTGGGCGTACAGATTGGACCCGGGGGTGTCCAAATTACAAAAATACCACCGACGCAATTTCAACCCGAAATAAAAATTAGAATACCTTGGGGAACGTGCCAAAAGGTTCCTGGGGTATACGAATTACTAAAATATCCCCGGGTAATATCAATAGTCCCCTGGTTTGCAGATTCAGTTTCTGAGTCGTAAACCACAAACCTTCCTTATGTGCACGGATCCCAATGCATTTCCGGATTCTCAGAGATAAAAACCATGCAGCTCAAATTATTCGTGTCATCGATACGGCCGTTTTGACAGTAAGCACGCTGAATTCGAACACATTCGAAAATTTCTCGGAATTCCGGCCCGTAGGCCCACCCCTATAAATACCAGGTTGGAAACCTCATAATCTCATTTTCATTCGCGGATTTCCAGAGCAAGAGAGCTTTATCGCGGATACCACATACCTTGGTAACTTATCGCGGATTTTGGCCTTTGCTACGTCATCGCGGAAATCTTGTGCTTTGTAACTTTATCGTGGAAAGTCTGTGCTTGTAGTTTTATCGCGGAATTCCTCTCCTTTGTTTTTTTTTATCGCGAAATTCCTCTCCTTTTAACTTTATCGCGGAATTCTTCTTCTTGTATTATTATCGTGGATTTTCCATCCTGTGTTATTATCGCGGAAATCTGATCCATTGCAAAATTGTCGCGGAATTTTGCCTTGTCTAAAATCCAGATTCGATCTTCGATTATTAGTGGCGTTTCTCGTTCCTGAAGATAATTGGACTTAAGAAACAACTAATAAAGTATAAGGATTCGCAATATAAATGTCTTCCAGCGGATCATCCGATTCTGAATTCATCGAACAAATTGATATTAACTTGAGTACTTCGAACCTGGAATTTTATGAACGTCTTGAGGGCTATAGAGTGATGGGCGGACAATATGAGTCGATCGTAAAAAAGTTCGAGTCGTATGATCAAAAAGCTCGGATGGGGAAAACCGCTTGGGCCTCGCTGAGGTCTGAATACTACTTTCCGGAGGGATTTATCATCCAACACCCGGGGCCTCTCGGGAGAATATTAACTCCGCCTCCTGGCTGGTGTACCGTGTCTTTGGAACATCACCGAAATGGGATCCGGTTTCCTTTGCATCATTTTATCCTGGAGATGCTAGACTTCCTCAAGATTAATTTTTTCCAACTGATCCCGAATTCCTACAGCTACATCGTAGCTTTCATCATTTTCACCTCAGCTGCAAAAATAAAGAGATCCGCTGAACTCTTTTTTAGATTTTTCCAAATTGTCTCCCATTCCTCTCAAAGGGTTCTAGGGTGTTATTATCTACGTCTGCGGGAAAAGAATTGTCCTTTCTGCTTCACATTGTCGAAATCCAATCATGATTGGAAACAGCGTTACTTTTATGTGACTTCTCGTTCCTTACAACCTAGCGTTCCCGCCCTTACACTGCCTTGGCGTTTTCCTGTTGAGACTGAATTTTCATTTCCGGACTGGTGCGGTCCCATTCGTAAACCTTCGAAACTTATAGATAGGGCTATTGTTAAGCAACTCTTAAGCATATTCGAAAAATTTCACGCTAATTTGACTGCTGAAACTCTTTTCACTCTACCCCTCATGGTTGTTACTCGGACTGCGCAAGCTCCTCCTCATATTCCTTTCCATGTCTTAGGTACCCACGTGCTAGAACAGGAGACTCGCTTTCTCGTCTTTTACCGTTTTCTGCATTCAAACTTTGACTTTGTTTCGCTAATATGCTATGATTCTCATAATAAGGAATTTCACGTTTATAACCTATTATTCGTATTTCTTTCCTTGCAGATCGAATAATGGCCGCTTACAGAGGTGCTGATCCCAACGACCGACTAAAATTCTTAGATACCATTGATGATCCTGAAGACCTGGCCTTGAACATGCTCACTGAGATTCCTTCGGGGGGATCAAATAAAATCCTCGGTGACCCGTACACTGTAGATGATCTTCCGACGGAAACCATCGGGAATACGAGTCCCCCACTCCCGCTTTCTTCACCACTTCGGGGATCATGCATGGGGGGTTTTGACGTTGAGGGCGAGATGTCGATGAGAGATTTACTGAAGAAGGGGAGATCCCCGCCTCCGGATATGAAATCATTGAAGCCCTTCGACCTGTTCCAGATTCACCACCAATCGAACAGGAGATTAGCTCGCCCCGTCACTCATCCGGGTCCCGTCGTTCCTCACGGCATGGTAAGGGTAAAGGAATTGCAGCAGAGGGGGAAGACGAGGGCCCGAAGGGGAGTCGCCGCACCCGGGGTATGGATGCCGTATTTCTGGACCATTTTAGGATTCGTGATATCCCCCGATCGTCAGTAACAGCCTGGTATGACGATGGTGTGGAGACCGCACATGCGATGTTAGAAGATGGACTGAAAAACAGGATTCCTCCGGGGGTTCGGGTAAGCACAAATGCGGCGGAGGAATACATGCGACAACATCCTCGACCACGCCCTCGCAACCGCGATGATCACATAGTCTTCTCTGATTACAGTCGAGGGATGCAGGATGCCGTGACGTTGATCAAAGCGGGACATGACGTAATACGATAACATATGTGCCTTACAACTTCCGAATAAAATCATAATTCTTCATTTTTAACTTGCAGATTCAGGAAACGATGACCGATTTGGCTCATGCTGCAGCGA
This sequence comes from Utricularia reniformis, assembly GCA_009725065.1. NCBI lineage: Eukaryota > Viridiplantae > Streptophyta > Magnoliopsida > Lamiales > Lentibulariaceae > Utricularia > Utricularia reniformis. The sequence continues at coordinate 33,166 of RWGZ01000299.1, read as the reverse complement.
TCGGCGAATATTGTATCTTACGCCACTCGAATTTAGATGAACAGGGGCTTGAAGGGGAGCAGGCCCGGGCTGCGGCTGATCGGATCATTCGTAATCAAAGGGAGAAACACGATAATGAAATAAACAAGTTGAAATCTGAGCATGAGAAGGCCCTCAGTGTCCAGAAAAGTGCTCACATATCNCAGCTAAAAGTATACAAGTACTAATAATCACATTAATATAATTTTATCATACTCATTCTTAACCTAGTCAAGAGTACATAATTCACCACATAATAATAGTGCCTTGCTTATCACTATTGGACCGTTGATGTACTTTCATTACACAGTATGTGGGAGATTCATTTGGGGATGTTGAACCATGACGAGATAACCTTGCTCAATCTGATGACATTGAAATTCATTTGCAAATTTGAAGAATGAAAACCTCGAGGAAGAACGATGGCGCAGACATAAGTATCAAATTATTGTGACTGTGCAACAAAAAAACCTTCTTATCTCTAAAGCCCAATATCAATAAGAGACCAAAAGCCCAATACGACTGCCCAATTTGATGATGTTGGACTAATACCTGAAGAGTCACACGACCCAGATTAGAAGAATAACAACGACTAGTTTGCAACGACTACTTTCCCAACGTTCACCTACTCACCAATATAAATATGTATAGATCTATGACGTAAATTGTATCTTTTGATGAAGCTTGAATCAATAATACTGAAAGCCTTCATCTCCATCTCCTACACACAACAAACAACAAGCTTGGTTGTTACACAACTCCTTTCATGGTGTTGAGAGTGGGATAACAAGAAAGAATCAAACTCAAAGCTCAAGCTAAAGCCCAAAGCCACATCACTACTAACAAGGTATCACCAAACTCAAATTTTGTTAAGTTATACTGCATATCTACATTTCAGGAAAAGCAATGTCTGGATTCATATCTCCACTCACATTCAATGGAAAAGAAGATTACCGAGGTTGGGCCATAAAAATGCAACTCCACCTTATATCAGCAGAGCTCTGGGAAGCGTTTGAAGAAATTCCTAAACCTTAAGTACATGAAATAGAAACTGAAAGATCGGCTCTAGCACTAATTGAAACTGGAAGAAAAAAAATGGAAGCAAAAGCCTTATCCACATTATCTTCAGTTGTGTTAGATGATGCGTGGGATCTGATTATTGAATGCACCACTCCAATAGAAGCCTAGAAAGCACTTGAAAAAGCCTACTCTATTACCCTTGATAAACTTCAAAAACATATAAATTTCCAATGGGGACGGTTGGACAGCCTAGAGTTGAAACCAGGGGATTCAATAACAACATTGAAAGAATCACTTACAGAGACATTTAAGCAACTAAAAAATCTAGGGGAAACTGTAGATGAAAGAAAATTGAAGGAGAAGATTTTAGCAGCATTACCAAGCTCCTATAACAGCTCTGTCATGACTATAGAATGTAACCTCAAGAACTTGACAGTGGATCAACTGCTCGACACACTTTACGGCCTTGAACTCAGACAAAAAACTTGCGATACAAAAGAGAGACGTGAAGGGGCCTTCAAAACATATCAGTATAAAACTAAAGGAACATGAAGAGGCAAAAAAATAGGTCTGTATCATCCATGTCTCCACTGCAAGCAGAAGTACCATGTAGAGGCAAACTGTTTTTGGCACCTGGATAAGCTTTGCTCCTACTGCAATAAGAAAGGACACATTGAGATAGTGTGTCTTAAGAAACCTGAAAAAAACAAATGGGAAGAAATCAAACTAGACAAAGATCTGATCATGTAAACGACAAAGCTCTTTGTAGTATAATCTATTCTAAGGAGAACGAAATATTTGACATTTATTCCATGCCTCAAGTTACTATATTAGCTACTACAACCAGTTTAAAGACAAAAGACACTTGGCTCTTAGGCAGTGGTTGTAGCAACCATATCACCAATGATTTTTAGCATTCATATCATATGCACCCTTATTTAGAAAAAGAATTGAAATAGCATATGGGTCATTCATTAAGATACATGGAATTGGCACAATCAGACTAGAAACAGAAAATCATTTGTTGGATATAAATGAAACTTATTTTGTTCCTCAAGCCTCTAACAATTTGTTAAGAGTCGGGCAATTGATGGAAAAGAAGCTCAGAATTAATTTTTATGACTATCTATGTGAAATTGCTATTGAAAATGGAAAAACTCTACTTAATTTTTAGATGGAAAATTGGGTTTTCCTTTCAAATAATTGGAAATGAATTCAAAGAATTCAAGTATATGCTTATCTGCCACTCAAACTACAGATCTATGGCATAAGAGACTTGGGCATAACAACTATGATTTACTAAGTAAATTGGAGAAAAATACATTGGTAGAAGGATCACCAAGATTATCTTCAACTCATGAAGTATCCAGAACTTGTCAATTAGGAAAAATTTGCAGACCCCCATTTGGATCAAAAACCTGGACAACAGCGAAAAGACTTGAATTAGTACACAATGATATATGTGGTCCGATGAACATTGCTACTTCAACTAGAAACAAGTACTATCTATTGTTCATAAAGGACTTCTCAAAATACTGTTGGTTATATTTCCTCTCACAGAAATCAGAAGCAACAAGTTACTTCAAAAAATTCAAGGCGCAAGCAGAAAATCAAAGTGGAGAAAAAATTCAAATATTAAGGACAAACAATGGTGGAGAATACACTGTTTTGGAACTAAAATAAATATGTAAATAAAGTGGAATCGTGCATCAATTTACAACACCCTACACCCCTCAACAAAATAGTGTTAGTGAAAATAAGATCAGAATAGTTATAGATATGGCAAGGTGTTTGATAATAGAAATAAATGTACCACTTATGTATTGTGGAGAGGTCGTAAACACTAGTGTATATATTCAAAATATGATGTATTCTCAAGGTTCAGTGCTATACAAAACACTATTTGAACTATGGTATAAGAGAATTCCAAATATTGAACATCTCAAAGTCTTTGGAAGTGTGTGTTACATATACATACCAAAAGAAAGAAGAACAAAACTAGAGGAAAAAAGGCAGATTGAGGTGCATATATGGTATAGTGAAGTTTCAAAATGATACATAATATTAGATCTATCAAATTATAAAATCACCATGAGTAGAGATGTTTTTTGTGAAACAAAGAACTGGAATTGGAAAAATGAGCAAGAAAAATTAGAAAATGCACTACCCGGAAACAATGAAGGACTATTAAATATATTTCCTAGTTTCAGCGTGGCACAAGAAGAACATACAAGCTCAGAACTATCGAGTCCTAAAACATCACATCCAAAAAATACTCAGAAAATTACTCAATCAGAAAACACAATTGAAGAATAATCTAATGAAGATACCTTGCAATCTGATTCAAAACCTGGGGACAATGCAGATCTAAGCAGATCATTAGAAACACTCCCACCAACAAAATGGAACAACACATAAGATAATCCAAGTACGACTGATGAAGAAAACAAAACAAAATCAAGTCATTATTATGAAAAATCAAGCTCAGAAGAAAATTCGAATACAAAATTCAAGCTACTGACAGAGATATACGACCAATGCTTGATGATTAAAAGACCAACCTCCTCGATGAATGCCCTTGAACACCCTGACTGGAAAAAGGCTATGATCGATGAGTTAGAAATGATAATAAAAATTCAGACATGGAGTCTTGTAGAAAAACCCGCTGCGAGAAAATCTATTGGAGTAAAGTGGATATTTAGAACAAAACTAAAAATCGATGGATCATTGAAAAAATTGAAAGCCAGATCAGTAGTTAAGGGTTACTCACAAAGGGAAGACATTGATTTTTCAAAAACATTTGCTCCAATTGCTCGTTTAGACACCATCAAATTATTACTAGCCATTTCATCGTGCAATAACTGGACATTATACCACTTGGATGTAAAGTCATCTTTTCTCAATGGCAATCTACAAGAAGAAATATATATTAACCAACCTTCGGGATTCATTCAAGAAGGAGAAAAGAACAAAGTGTTATTACTACACAAAACTCTCTACGGACTTAAACAAGCTCCCAAAGAATTGTACAACAGAATAGACTCCTATTTTAGAGAAACATGTTTCACAAGAAAGACAAAAATGACCCTACACTATATACAATGGACAGTATGGAGCATGGGATTCTTATCATATCCCTATACGTCGATGACATATTAATTACCAGAAGCAGCAAATCTCTTGTACAAGAGCAAAAGAAAAAACTCATGCCAACCTTTGAAATGACTGACTTGGGAATCATGAGTCATTTCTTAGGCATGGAAATCAAACAGACCAATGACTAAATTCTACTATCACAGTCTAGATACTCCAAAAACTTGATTAAAAGATACAAACTTGAAGAAGGGAAACATACCTCAATCCTAATTTCCCCTGATGCAAAACATGTATCCATGACAAACTCAGAGAGTCAGCAACCTACTGGTCAAACAAATTCAGCAACAGAAAAGGCTTACATGAGTATCATTGGTTCCCTAATGTACTTATGCACTACAAGACTAGATATAACATTTGTTGTGAGTCTTCTATCCAAGTTCGTGAACAAGCCTCATACAAATCATCTTAATGCAGCAATGAGAATCCTGAAAAACATAGAAGGTACTCTGAATCTAGGACTTTTATTCAAAAAACATACTAACATTTCACTTCAGTGTTTTGTAGATAACGACAATGCAGGTGATACTACGGACAGCAAATCAACCACATGCTACCTATTTACCATTGGAGGAAATGCTTTTTCCTGGAATAGCAAAAAGCAAGACACGGTCACTCAATCATCTGTAGAGGCTGAATATGTTGCTGGAACAGTAGCTGCAAATCACGCAATATGACTCCAACAAATATTTATGGATTTGAAAATCCCCTGTGAAAATCCAATCACCCTGCACATAGACAACAAGTCAGCCATTTGTATGGCAAAGAACCCAAACCAATTCAGCAGTTGTAAACACATAAAAGTCAATTACCATGCTCTACGAGATTACGTTCAAGACGGATTTCTAAAGTTGGAACATGTATCCTCAGAGATGCAACCTGCTGACATACTCACCAAACTTTTATACCCGAAACAATTCTGTAAATTCAGATACCAAATAGGGTTAATTGAAGACCCGTCAACGAAAGAAAAAGATGGAAAATTTGACTTAATCTCATTAGGAGGGTGTGTTAGACCATGACGAAATAACCATGCTCAATCTGATGGCCCCTGCTGATGGCTTTGAAATTCATCTGCAAATTTGAAGAATGAAAACCTGGAGGAAGAACAACGGCCTAGACCTAAGTCCCAAATTATTGTGATTGTGCAACCAATAAAACAAACCTTCTTATCTTTAAAGCCCAATATCCATAAGAGACCAAAAGTCCAATACGACAGCCCAATTTCATGATGTTGCTAGACCAATACCTAAAGAGTCACATGGCCTAGATTATAAGAATAACAACGACTAGTTTGCAATGGCTACTTTCCCAACGTTCACCTGCTCACCAATATAAATATGTATAGATCTAGGATATTAATTGTATCTTTTGCCGAAACTTGAATCAATAATACTAAAAGTCTTCATCTTCATCTTCTTCTCCTACACAACACACAACAAGCTTGGTTGTTACACAACTCCTTTAAGGGGATACCGATACAAATTCTTCAATTTCTCATTATTTTATAATATTTAATACATTATTATTATGAAAATAGAGATTTGCTTAGTGTCATTATCAACGTTGGAATGTGTATGATATCCTTAATCATGAATTATCATTACATATTGGAATACGCAACGAATAATGAATAATGTTCCTAGGTATTTTAAAAGAAAAAAAATGATGGGATTTACTTTTTATGCATGCAAAAGTTGAGACTTACCTCAATAAATATGTAGCTTTAGCAAAGAATTTTGTTGTAAATTTACTTGTAACCTAATCTGCTTAATTGACTAATTAATCTAAGCTAATTTGTTGTAAAGCAATAAAGAACACACAACTTTAAAGTGGTATCCAATCACGTTATCTTAACTAAGATACGATCGTTTCGGCAATCCACTATCCAACCTACAGTTTCAATTAACACAAAGAAACTCAGTTATATTCACAACAACAGGAACATAAAATATAGCAGGACAAGTAACAACACACTGGTAAATCTGCAGTTTTAACCGTAAATTGATGTTACCACTACAATTGTGAAAGCAAGTGTAAAATTTCACTTGTACTCAGAGTTCGACCATATCCTGTTATTCGAAGGAGATCTGCTTCAGATCTGTATTCTATGCACCTGAAACTCAACCGATACGTTAGTAAATGTCAAGAAAAAATGATTCAGGTTTACCGTTCAATGTTCTTTCAGTAGTTACACGTAGAACGTTCAAAACACGTTCTAGTAGTCGAGTATTGTTTCTAAACAGCAGTTAGGTCACAAAATCTCGAAGATCTCACAAGTTCAACCGTGAACGCGAAGTTCAATAGAACAGCCAGAAAGATACACTCACACACAAACGATGTTAAGATCTTTGTGTGTTCAAAATGTTCAAGACGAACTCAAGGATTGCAGGGTCGCAAGAGATTCAAAACGAAAGAGATTCAAACGAAAGAGATTCAAACGAACGCAAGAGATTCAAACGCAAGAGAGAAAGCCAACTGTCACACCAATTCTAGGGTTATGTGCACAGTGAGTAAACCCCGGCTTATATATATGCGGGCTACACCGACTTACTGTTCCACGTGGAGGCCCATTGTTGAAGTCCAAGTTCATAATGGATCTATATAGATCTAGTCCAAGTTCATAATCGACTTATACCACCTTTAGATATAACAATCTCCCCCTTGCTATTTGTCGATTTTTAGTTTGTACCTGTAACACCCGAGATTTACTATCCTCTTGGATTTCAATCTAACTCACACTTAAGGGGCGATGAACTCCCCCTTAATTTGAAAAGGTATAGTGAGGGAGGGATGAACAATCAAGAAAACAAGCCTAATTCCAGGTAGGGATTTATCCCCCTAAGTCCAGATGCGTATGATCCTTGAATGGGAGTACGCCAGGCCCCGGGAATAAAAGCGGTTAGTACTAAAATGCACATGCAACTTCAGATATGACTCTTGGCAAAAGAAATAAACAACATACACAAACTTACATAAAGCAGCAAAGATAAGCTAGATTTGATGTTCACACAATTGAGATATAATCCATACATAGATCAGACAGTACACTTCAGTTACCATGCAATTGCAGAAATTTTCAGTCACAACATCAACCAGCACATGCAGACATCACAACAGCTGGATTGCATCACTTATTTTAAGAGAAACAATGAGAGAAGTTACAGCAATTTATGAACACAACATTAATCCTAACGCATTTCGTAGTTGAATAAATTGTGCAAATTCTAGAGGTTTCGTAAATATATCAGCAATTTGATTACTCGAAGGCACAAATTTCACAAAAAAAATTTTATTTTCAACTAGATCTCTAACATAATGATGTCTAATCTCTATGTGTTTACTTCTAGAATGATAAACTTGATTTTTAGCAAGATTTATAGCACTCGTATTATCACAATACACTGGAATAGTATCAATTAATACAGAATAATCTGAAAGTTGTGATTTCATCCATAGAATTTGAGTACAACTACTAGCTACTGACACATACTCAGTTTCAGTCGAAGAAAGTGCGACTGTGTTTTGTTTCTTGCAAAACCAAGATACTAGACACGGACCAAAGAAGTGACAAGAGCCACTAGTACTTTTTCGATCAATCTTACACCCATCATAATCAGCATCACAATAAACACTAACATTTAATTCATCAAATTTTGGATAGAAGAGACCAATATTAGTAGTTCCAAGCAGATATCGAAAAATCCTCTTTACAGCTTTTAAGTGTGAGACTTTGGGATTAGATTGAACTCTAGCACACATACACTCATCAAACATTATGTCGGGTCTTGACGATGTAACATACAGTAAGGAACCTATCATGCTTCTATAGAGAGTTTCACTCACACATTCTTCAGTGTCATCACTGATCAGATTTTGATGTGTTTGCATATGTGTTTTCATAGATTTAGCATTATAAATTTCATACTTCTTTAAGAGTTCCTTTATATACTTAGATTGAGAAATGAAAATTCCAGATTCAGTTTGCTTAATCTGCATACCGAGACAAAATGATAATTCACCCATCATGCTCATCTCAAATTCTTTTGACGTAAAATCACAGAATTCAGAATTTAAATCATGATTTGTACTACCATGTATAATATCGTCCACATACACTTGAACAAGAATTATGTCATTTTTCACACATTTTATAAACAAGGTTTTGTTTACACACCATTTCCTATATCCACAAGATATTAAAAATGAACTTAATCTATCATACCAAGCTCTAGGAGCTTGTTTAAGACCATATAGAGTTTTATGCAGTTTAAGCACATAATCATGTTTTGATAAGTCAACAAAACCAGCAGGTTGTTTAACAAAAATATTTTCAGATATGAAATCGTTTAAAAAGGTAGTTTTGACACCAATTTGAAATAATTTAAATCTTTTGTAAGCTGAAAATGCAAGTAACATTCGAATAGATTCCATTCTAGCAACCGGAGCAAAGGTTTCACCATGATCTATACCTTCTTCTTGACTATATCCCTGAGCTACTAACCTAGCCTTATTTTTTACTATATTTCCATGCTCATCTAACTTATTCCTAAATATCCATTTAGTTCCTATGATACTTTGATTAATTGGGGGTGGAACTAGTTCCCAAACTTTGTTTTTCTTAAATTGTAATAGTTCATCATGCATGGAATTTATCCAATTAGTGTCATTTAGAGCATCATTCACACATTTCGGTTCAGTCAAGGAAATAAAAGCATGTAGTTTGCAGAAAGCATTAAATGATCTACGGGTTCGAACAGACTCATTAACTTCACCCAAAATATTTGATTTATTAAGACATTTGGGCATGTTTGGTATGTAGGAGGGTTTACTAGCTTGTTGATCTTCTGCAAGTGGTTTTAGTTCATAATTTTCAGGTAACTTGTCACTTACAGGGCCTTCATTATTCAAGATAAAAGGTTCTTCTTCATTTTCAGATGTTATAATATTTTCTTCAATTGGTTCGATTTCTAGATTTTCTAAATTTTTATATGTTTTATCAAAGAAGATAACATGGATTGACTCTATGACATGTCGTTTATCTTTTAAGAATATTCTAAATGCTTTTCTATTTGACGAATAACCTACAAATACCCCTTCCGAACTTTTACTATCGAATTTGTCTAAGTTTAACTTATCGTTATTGTGAACAAAGCATTTACACCCAAAGACGTGAAAGTATCCAACATTAGGTGTTTTATTAAAGAGTAGTTCATAAGGAGTTTTCTTAAGTATACCTCTAAGAGTGACCCTATTAATAACATGACAAGCCGTGTTTACTGCTTCAGCCCAAAGGTATTTAGGCGATTTATGTTCAATTAACATGGAACGAGCCATTTCTTGTAGAGTTCTATTCTTACGTTCAACTACACCATTTTGTTCGGGAGTTCTATGACAAGTGAAGTTGTGTTTAATTCCTGAGTTTTGACATAGGTTTGAGAATTCATTATTGTTGAACTCACCACCGTTATCACTTCTTAAAAATTTTATTTTAAGATCCATTTTATTTTCCCACTCGTTTTTAAATTTACTAAAGTATGAAAAAGATTCAGATTTCAGTTTTAGAAAGAATACCCAGGTAAACCTTGTGAAATCATCAACAATTACAAAGCACCAATTTTTACTCCCTAAACTAGATGGTTTTATTTCACCAAATAAGTTCATATGAAGTTTTTCTAATTTCCTAGAGGAGTTTATTCCATTAACCTTCTTAAAATTGGCTCTAGTTTGTTTAGACTTAACACACACTTCACAATTAAATTTAATCTTACTAAATGTTTTATCTAAACCCCTAATTAACTCATACTTTTGCAGTTTCAGAATTAAATCTAAACTAGCATGTCCAAGTTTTCTATGTCATTCAAGTGTAGAATCACATTGGGAAATTAGGCATGCATCAATACTATCAATTTTATTTAACATATAGACATTCTTAAATCTACATGCTTTAAAGATTAGTTTATCATGCTTGTACACATAACATGCATCTTTGCAAAACGAAATAGTATATTTAGAGTCACATAATTGGCTAACACTTATGAGGTAATGCATCAAATTGTCAACATGTAGAATATTAGAATTTCAAAAGACTGATATTTAAAAGTTCCCGTATCTACTACCTTAACGTTAGAGTTGTCCCCGTAGATAACTCTACCCCCTCTAGAACTCTTATAATCAATAAGCAAGCCTTTGTTTCCTGTCATATGTCGGGAACACCCACTATCGAGGATCCATGCCTGCAATTTTAGGTATCTATTTCTCGTTAATACTATAAAACCTAAGATGTTCATGTTTCCTAGTGTAAGCAATTAATCGGTCAATCAGTTTATAAACAGATACATATTTTTCATTAGGGTGTCTAAAGTTATTTGGCAATGTAATAATAGATTGGTTGAGTGATCTAGGTTTAATTACTCTACTAGGAGCATGCCACTTTTCTTGTTTGGATTTAAGGTTAAAACCTATTACATGTCTAACTGATTCATGAGTAACATTGAATTTAACAGATTGGTCATTCTTTGAAGAGCAAGGAAATTTAGATTCTAAGAATTTGGAGTTATAAGATGTTGAGGCTTTCACAAATTTGGTTTCTGCTATTTTATTTGACACAGTAGCAGATTTATTCATATTTGAAAATTCAGAATTTGGAACAGCAGGTTGACTATCAAATTTAGCAGGGGACAGTAAACAATCAAAGTATTCAGGAGTGACAGATTTAACAAAACACATAGATTGTTTTGGAGAATTTCAGTTGTGTTATTGAATCCAAGACCAATCTTGTCATGAAAATTCTTTTGCACACTTAGAATTTTATTTAGACATTGTGTACTTGGATTATTTTGTATATCTAGTTTTTGAATATGCTTATTTTTTTCTTTTATTAAATTATCATATTTTTCTTCTAATTGTGAGCATTTTTTAGCAAGTTTTGCAAACTCAATAAGTAGATCACTGCATTCATCAGAATTGTTCGAACTAACATCACTGTCAGATTCAATCCGATCCATTCCAACTAGGGCAAAATTCTCTTCAGTGAGAGAAGCATACCCATAGTTGTCGGAATCCCTTGATGAAGAGAGATCTTCATCAAGGAGAGCTTGCATAACTGAAATTGTCTTTTCTTTTTCCTGTTTCAAAGATGGACAATTAGACTTTAGATGACCTGGTTTTTTACGGTTAAAACAGATAATGTTCTTTAATTTTTCATTATTTGTTTTAAATATCTTCTTAGCTTTTAGGAGTTTCTGAATTTTTTTAGCTAACATGACAATTTCTTTATCTGAATCACTTGAGGATTTAGATACAGCTGTTTTCTCAGAGATTTCCGAGGTATTTGAAGTGGAAGGAGCAGACTTCTTAAACTTAGTTGATTTTCTAGGATGTTTGCTAATGATAGAATCTGTTGATTTTAAAGCAAGAGAAGAGGGCTTTTCAACTAGTTGTTGTCTACTCCTAATGTATAGTTCTTTTGTCAAAAGTGTCCCAAACAATTCATCCACGTTTAAAGTTTCTAAATCTTTGGTTTGTTCAATGGTTGTTCTAAGAATTTCTCATTTATTATCTAGATTTCTAAACAGTTTAGAGTTCTTTTCTTCATTAGACATTTTATGACTCAACAGTTCCATTTCATTCACCAAGAGAATGAAACGCTGCTGCAAGTCAATCATGGACTCATCATTTGACATTTAAAATATTTCAAATTCGTGTTTAAGCATGTTTAGTTTTGTTTTCCTAATTTTGGAAGTTCCTTCATATATGATTTCTAGTTTATTCCATGCCTCATGAGCAATGGTGCAGCTAGAAAATTTGTTAAATTCTAACAAACTTAAAGCAGAGAATAGAGCACTTGAACACCTAGCATTTAGTTCTATTGCAGTGTCCTTAGGCTCACTGTATCGACGGACAACACTGTATGGAAATACGATGTTGTCCGTCGATTTTTCCTCTACGTCGGCACCCATGGTTACGTTCCTCGGAGAGGGGGTTGAGTGCCCCTTCTCCGCGGAAATGACGGTTCTTTTTGTTTTTATTTTTTTTGGGTTTTTGCTTGCGTTTCAGCTAGTTGTGGGTTTTTGTGAGTTTCAGATCTATTGACATGGTATGAGGCTCCTTTGGCCGTAAATTCCTCAAAGGATGATGTTTCTGGTCACGCCGTCCGTTCTTGACATGTAGGCTTTCCGCCGGCCCTACATTCTGAGCATTTCGTTGCTTTTTTTTTCTCTCATCTTGAAGTTCTTGAATTTATCTCTGTGAGAAGCCGTCTGATGGAATGGATAAGGTGCTGTTCGGAGGACAGATCACGGATGAGGAAGCTGAGATACTTAACAAGAGGTAGTAATTTCACGAAGAGTAAATTCGATATTACCTAACTGCATTGCTTTATTGTTCGCAAAATAAGCTTTCGATGGCTACATTGTTGGTGGTTGAACCACAAATTGATAACTACGATAACTTTTTCCCCAAATCGAAGAGCGGTAGGGTTAATTGCCGGCATCGCTTTACTAAATAAAACATCAATATTTCATATCTGTAGCTGCAATTTTATGCTCTAATTCCTTTTTCAGGAAGTATTGTTCAGTGTATAAAATGAAGGAGATGACAGGAAGCATAATATTTTCATCTGATGGTGGAGATGAATCCACGAGACCTGGAAATCTTGAAACCCGAACTTCAGTCCGTATTGTGCAGGTATTCGCTAATCCTTGTAGTTCTTACTTGTTCATAGATCAATTGAGCATCTGATNAGTTTATTATGGGAGTTCCTGCTTTCTACCGGTGGTTAGCGGAGAAGTACCCGCTTGTGGTTGTTAATGCAATTGAACAAGAACCAGAGTTCGTTAATGGAGTTTTGAAACAGCTAAACACCAGTGATCCAAACCCTAATGGGATTGAGTATGATAACTTGTATCTTGATATGAATGGGATTATACATCCTTGTTTTCATCCTGAAGAAGTCGTAAGGAGTTTATGGGTTTCTTCACTTTATCTGCTTTGTACTGATAGTGCTGCAATTTGAATCTCTATTTGCAGTCTTCTCCTACAACATATGATGAGGTTTTTCGTTGCATATTTGACTATATTGATCATGTTTTTGCCATCGTGCGCCCAAGAAAACTGCTTTACTTGGCAATCGGTGGGTATATGTGTTTGTTTTAACGATATATTTATTCTTACAAACTATCTTATTATTGATAGATGGCGTGGCACCTCGAGCAAAGATGAATCAGCAGCGATCAAGGCGTTTTAGAAAATCCAAAGATACTGAAATTGCGGTCTGCATAACCTCATAGAAAAAAATGGTTTGTTAGGTGCATTTTGACGTTTTTTTATGTTGCATTTTAGGCGGCTGAAGAGGAAAGGCTTCGTTTAGAGTTTGAACGAGAAGGAAGAAAACTGCCTCCAAAGATAGAATCAGAAGCTAATGATTCTAATATCATTACACCAGGAACACTATTTATGTCTCTTCTTGCGGTAGCTCTAAAATACTACATCCACAGCAGGCTTAATAAAGACAATGGATGGAAGAATATTAAGGTACCCTTTATTGTGAATCCACGTGTGCTTGATCCATTTTTCTGATAGAATACTTTATATTGTATAAATTCAGGTTATATTGTCTGATTCAAATGTACCCGGTGAAGGTGAGCACAAAATCATGTCATATATTCGCCTTCAGAGGAATATTTCTGGTTATGATCCAAATACCAGGCATTGTCTTCACGGTTTGGTATGTCTTTTTATGTAATAAATGTTTTTATTTTATGTTGCATAACTCTCACTTGTATATCTTGTAATTCATTAAGGATGCTGATCTGATAATGCTTGCTTTAGCTACACATGAAGTTCATTTTTCGATACTCAGAGAGGTAGATTTAAGACAATTTTCACAGATCTTGTCTGAGATGAACTTGTTTTAAAAATGACAATTCCTGTTCTAAATTTCCCTTGAAGGTTGTATCTACACCAGGGCAAAATAAATGCTTTAAATGCGGTAAAGTTGGGCATTTTGTTTCAGATTGTAAAGGGAAGTCAACAAAAGATTCAAATGAAACTGATATGCTAAAAAAGCCTCATCAGGTGAGCAATTTTTACATAGCTTTTTATATTGCTTAAGAAATGTAATAAGTTTGCTCTTTTTTATTGCAGTTTCTGAACATCTGGACTCTACGTGAATACCTTGAGTTTGAAATGAACATTATCGACTTACCCTTTAAGTTTGATGTTGAACATATAGTTGATGATTTTGTATTAATGTGTTTTTTTGCTGGGAATGATTTTTTGCCTCATATGCCAACACTTGATATCCGTGAGGTATTTTCTCTTGCAATTTTTCACTGCAAAATATCGAAGTTTTAATGGTTCTTTATAAATTAACTGAAGGGAGCAATTGATTTGCTTATGGCTGTTTATAAGAAGGAAATAAAGTCTATGGGAGGATATTTATCTGAAGGTAGCAAGGTAAAAGTTCAGTTTCTATTGTTGATAGATTTCAGTAATGTGTTGAAAAATTCTTTTATTTCTTTGTGTTTCAGCTGGACCTGAAAAGAGTTCAGCGCTTCATTAAAGGTGTCGGTTCATACGAAGACAAGATATTTCAGAAAAGGAATCATCTCCGCAAGGTATTATATTCAAAATAGATTCATGTATTCTTGTTTGTTTCAATAATATTGACTAGTAAATTATACAGAAACAAGCTGAAAGAATAATGCGTGAGAAGTTTGAGTCGATGAGAGTCGAAGACGATGAAATAGGGTATTTCTCTCCGGTTAAAAGGCATTCTCATCGAAAGGATCAACATGGCATTGCTAATGTGAAATCTTGCAGCACAGTATGTGAAGATATTGACGAAGTAAGTTTTTGTTAAGGTTTAGTCGTATTTCGATGTTGGATATTTATTCATTGATGATCCTCAGGAAGAAGAAAATCTGAATGAGTTGAAATTAAAGCTGAAAAAAGTGCTTAGTGAAAAATCTGATATGTTCAACAAGGATAATCCGGAAGTCGACAAGGTTCTTCGATCTACGAACTCTTAATAAATAGTGAAGCATCATCTAAATGCTCATTGCTTTGCAGGTTAGATTAGGAGAGCCAGGTTGGAAAGAGAGGTACTACGAACAGAAGTTCGTTGCGAATTCTCCGGTTCCCGTAAAACTTAAAACCATAAGAAATGATGCTGTAAGTTTCGAAACCTTAGCTTCGATCATGTAATAAAAGCTACTTGAAATTATTTCATTTGTGCACTTGTCTGGATGCATATTTGTAATAAGAAACGTCATCCAATTTGAACAATATTGTATTTATTTGTTACAGGTTTTGAAGTATGTAGAGGGATTGTGTTGGGTGATGAAATACTACTACGAAGGTGTCTGTTCCTGGAAATGGTAATTAATTATCTTTCATTTTATTTCTTTTTATTTCTCCATAAAATAATGTAATAAAATTGTGCAGGTTTTATCCATATTATTATGCACCATTTGCATCAGATCTAAAGGATATTACGAGGTTAAAAATAAACTTTGAATTAGGGGCTCCATTTAAGCCATTTAATCAGTTGCTTGCGGTTCTTCCTGCGGCAAGGTAAGATTTATTTATTTGATGGATTATCATTTCCTTGGGGCAATCGTGTTTTTTGACTAACTTTGTTTTATGTGTAGTGCTCATGCTTTGCCTGAGCATTACAGGAAATTGATGACTGATCCGAACTCACCGATTATCGACTTGTATCCTAATGGTATGTTACATTTCTGTTCTGTTGATGTATACGAATGAAAAGGGTTCACGTTTACCTCTCATTTTTAGATTTTGANGAGGAATATTTCTGGTTATGATCCAAATACCAGGCATTGTCTTCACGGTTTGGTATGTCTTTTTATGTAATAAATGTTTTTATTTTATGTTGCATAACTCTCACTTGTATATCTTGTAATTCATTAAGGATGCTGATTTGATAATGCTTGCTTTAGCTACACATGAAGTTCATTTTTCGATACTCAGAGAGGTAGATTTAAGACAATTTCACAGATCTTGTCTGAAATGAACTTGTTTTAAAAATGACAATTCTTGTTCTAATTTTCCCTTGAAGGTTGTATCTACACCAGGGCAAAATAAATGCTTTAAATGCGGTAAAGTTGGGCATTTTGTTTCAGATTGTAAAGGGAAGTCAACAAAAGATTCAAATGAAACTGATATGCTAAAAAAGCCTCATCAGGTGAGCAATTTTTACATAGCTTTTTATATTGCTTAAGAAATGTAATAAGTTTGTTCTTTTTTATTGCAGTTTTTGAACATCTGGACTCTACGTGAATACCTTGAGCTTGAAATGAAGATTATCGACTTACCCTTTAAGTTTGATGTTGAACATATAGTTGATGATTTTGTATTAATGTGTTTTTTTGCTGGAAATGATTTTTTGCCTCATATGCCAACACTTGATATCCGTGAGGTATTTTCTCTTGCAATTTTTCACTGCAAAATATCGAAGTTTTAATGGTTCTTTATAAATTAACTGAAGGGAGCAACTGATTTGCTTATGGCTGTTTATAAGAAGGAAATAAAGTCTATGGGAGGATATTTATCTGAAGGTAGCAAGGTAAAAGTTCAGTTTCTATTGTTGATAGATTTCAGTAATGTGTTGAAAAATGCTTTTATTTCTTTGTGTTTCAGCTGGACCTGAAAAGAGTTCAGCGCTTCATTAAAGATGTCGGTTCATACGAAGACAAGATATTTCAGAAAAGGAATCATCTCCGCAAGGTATTATATTCAAAATAGATTCATGATTTCTTGTTTGTTCAATAATATTGACTAGTAAATTATACAGAAACAAGCTGAAAGAATAATGCGTGAGAAGTTTGAGTCGATGAGAGTCGAAGACGATGAAATAGGGTATTTCTCTCCGGTTAAAAGGCATTCTCATCGAAAGGATCAACATGGCATTGCTAATGTGAAATCTTGCAGCACAGTATGTGAAGATATTGACGAAGTAAGTTTTTGTTAAGGTTTAGTCGTATTTCAATGTTGGATATTTATTCATTGATGATCCTCAGGAAGAAGAAAATCTGAAAGAGTTGAAATTAAAGCTGAAAAAAGTGCTTAGTGAAAAATCTGATATGTTCAACAAGGATAATCCAGAAGTCGACAAGGTTCTTCGATCTACGAACTCTTAATAAATAGTGAAGCATCATCTAAAAGCTCGTTACTTTGCAGGTTAGATTGGGACAGCCAGGTTGGAAAGAGAGGTACTATGAACAGAAGTTCATTGCGAATTCTCCGGTTCCCGTAAAACTTGAAACCATAAGAAATGATGCTGTAAGTTTCGAAACCTTAGCTTCGATCATGTAATAAAAACTACTTGAAATTATTTCATTTGTGCACTTGTCTGCATGCATATTTGTAATAAGAAATGTCATCCAATTTGAGCATTATTGTATTTAACAGATATATTTATTTCTTACAGGTTTTGAAGTATGTAGAGGGATTGTGTTGGGTGATGAAGTGCTACTATGAAGGTGTATGTTCCTGGAAATGGTAATTAATTATCTTTCATTTTATTTTTCTTTTATTTCTCCTTAAAATCATGTAATAAAACTGTGCAGGTTTTATCCATATTATTATGCACCATTTGCTTCAGATCTAAAGGATATTGCGAGGTTGAAAATAAACTTTGAATTAGGGGCTCCATTTAAGCCATTTAATCAGCTACTTGGGGTTCTTCCTGCTGCGAGGTATGATTCATTTATTTGATCGATTATCGTTGTTCGGAAATCCAGTTGTTTTTTAACTAACTTTGTTTTATGTAGTGCTCATGCTTTGCCTGAGCATTACATGAAATTGATGACTGATCCAAACTCACCGATCATCAACTTTTATCCTAATGGTATGGTTCCATTTCGAATAACTATTCTATTCAGTTGATTACACGAAAGAAAAGGGTCGGTTTTTATTTTTTGTGTTTAGATTTTGTGGTGGACATGAATGGTATGCGATACTCTTGGCAGGTTCGTTTTCTTTTTTCAATTGCTTTGTCTGGTTTTAACTCGTGAAAAAAACATATGTATTTGTATGATTGTTGTATAGGGTGTTGCAAAATTACCATTTATTGATGAACAACGTTTACTTTGTGAAGTAGCAAAGATTGAGCATACACTTACAGTAAGCAATTGTACATGTTATTTTTTGTCATCTCTCATGTGTTTTTGCTTAATGAAACTACCTAAACACAGAAAGAAGAAGCTTTGAGGAACAGTGCAATGCATGATATACTCTTTTACTTATCAGAGCACGCTCTTGCTCTCTCTGATCGTTACAAGTTCATTGCCGATGATGTTGTTCCGGTAAAGAAGGCTATTGATCCTGAAGGAAGGTGTGCTTTATGAATCCCTGTTTCTGTGGTTTTAAACTTCATACTTATGAGATTATATCTATCTCGGAAGCTCAGTGACGGGATGAACGGGTATATTTCACCGTATACCGATGATCCATGGCCTTCGGTTTTCAGATCACCTATTAAAGGAATGCAAGATATAATCAACAACCAAGTAATGTAAGCTCAATAGTTTCACGTTATTTATCATGTGTTTCATGTTTGAACGCACCTCTGTTTTTATAGATCTGCTGTATATCATCTTCCTGATCCTCATGAGCATATCCCTCGTCCATCCGAAGGTGTTAAGTTTCCGGATAAGGTATTCGGAAGTATATGTTACGTTTCTGGTCTTTGTATTTGAGCTGTTTTGCCTTTGAACTCGCAGATTGTGAATGAAGAAGATGTTGAAACAGAGACTGTACTTTGGCATGAGTATTACGGGAGAAAGCCGGTTGATCGACGGTATCGTACATACATAGATAGGTCTGCTCAGTTTGCAAGGAGCCCCCAATCTGCTTACATGAATCCTCGCCTTAATCAAGGCTCGACGTGGATGCAGAATGATCATCGCCCTGTTAAGGGATCACACTCTTGGTATTGTGATCAAGGTTTGAACCAATCTTTGGCACAGGGACGAGGAGATTCTAGACGTTGATGATAAAGCTATCTCAGTATCCCAATTTTGTTGTGCTCTTTTTGCCAATGGCTACATAGTGAAGCTGTGTGTGTAAATAGCACCCAGTGCATACTTTTGACCTGTAATATGTAAAGAATGTAAGTTTTGAATATGGAAATTGATCTATGCAGACTGCAAAACATTCATGAATTGAAGATGTATTGCTAATGAACAAGAAATATACTCATCACAGTAACAAAACATATAATTTCATGGAATGCAGTTGTCCTTCGAGTTTATCAATAATAAAATAGGCCAAGTTCAATTGCCCTACTACATGGGTATGAAATGAAATAGGAGTTTAGGCGTCATCATCCTTCGTTGAATTGTAAACACTCCGGCGGCTCCATTTATCCTTGAAGAAACACAGAATTCAGGCAACAATACGGAGTAGTGTCATTAATATGTGGGTGGATTAAGGTCATTGCTTTCCTATCAAATTTTATTTTATTTTAATTTTTAAAAAATTAATGTTTAATTAGTTTTTTAGGATCAAATTCGAAAAAACTCGGAAATTGACTCTAATACCTGGTACCAGGCAGTACGAAAAAAATACCGGTACCGAGCGAAATTTGAAGTACCGGATGGTAGGGGTGTGCGTGGATCGGGTAACCGATCCGATCATCATTTTTGTTTATCCGATTTGATGGATACGGATCGGAAAAATGATGATCCGAAACCGATCCACAATAATGAATCGGTTTGCGGATCGGTTTACGGATCGATTTACGGATACCATAATATTTATTTTTTAATTATAATTGATTATAAAAAATTACAACTAATCACCAAAAAAATTTACTTATTTGATAAATATACAAATTATAAAACAACCAAAAAAACTTATATTCGAAATTTTCAAACATTAATAAAGTAAAGCTTGAATTCAATACAAAAATTGAATTAAAACAAATACATGTAAACAATGAATTATTTTTTTTCTAAGTGCAAGAATCTGTAAAAAATTAATACAATTCACTTAGATATTCGTAATCACAACCTATAAAATTAAAATTAATTACATTTTAATTTGTATAATAAAATTGATTTTCAAAGTTTCCAATTTTGTCAATTAAAATCCTATATGAAAATCAAACTTCAAAAACATTTCACATTTTGAGATTGTATTTACCAAATTTTTTGAATTTTAAGAACAAATTTACCAAAAATGCAAAATTTGTGGAATTAAACTAGTCTATGAATTACAAACATTATTTGAGAAAGGGTAGTCAAGACTCAAGGGCTATATTTTTTTGTCATTCTTTTAAATCAATTTTGTATTAAACAATAACTGAATCATTGTAGAAATGAAATTTTACAAAATACGTTTTGCTTACAATTGGGGAAACATAGTGCAATGAGATTGCTGTTTTTTTACGTTCAAATGAACATAAAAAATATTGATGTTTTTGTATTTATATTAATGTTTTGTTAGAACTACAAACACAATGTGGTAATCGCATTGCACCACTCACCATGGTTCCAAACACAATGAAAATTTCGATATTTAGAGTTGCATATGACTCTCATTGTTTAAAAATTGAGAAAAATGGAAGTGATCGTATTGATAAACATTGAATGTTTATAGAGATACTTCATAAGAATTTATCGGAAAATGTAGGGAAATTGAAATTTGAGCATATAAGCAAATATTTTTTATCCTAAATCTATACAACATTAATATGTTAATGAAACCTTAAAATATATTTAAAAGTTTGTAATTGTTGTTATTATTATTTTAAATACATTTATCCAATTCGATATTTTAGTTTATCATATGGATTAACTTATCAATATGTCTTTAAGATACAATATAAATCTCTAAATTGTATTTTGCCCTTATTTAAATACGATAAACAACTCTATACTTTCTTTTCCTATTGATTTTTATTTGTGTTAAGTGTTAACTATAATGAAATGATTAAAATGCTATGAGAGAGCCTGCACATTTGAAATCGATATAACTTTATTAATATGATGATTTTATTATATTTTATTTGACAATGAGTTCTTGTCCATTTTGGGGGTACAAAGATAGTCATCCGTAAGCACATCGGAAGTATAAAATCGATATATATGTGATCAAATATGATAAATACAGACACCGAAATTAATATGGTTAACCGAAAATAGAGCTATTTTACTGACCTAGTAAAGAAACTTCTATTATTACCAATAATATATATACAAAGAGAATATTCCCTAGATAAATTTCTAAAGTTGAAATTATTCAAAATATGTGGTAAAACAATATTTACCCTCTCAAATATTTTGAGATTTCCCGAATATTTAAGAAAATATTCCTAAATGTTTTACACTCTTTCGAAAATTTTCCGGAACACGAATTCAAGAAGAATCACTTTCTTCTTGAATCCATTTTCGTTCTCTCTTTTGTAGGAATGAGATTAATTTGTGGGATGAGAGGAAGGAGAATGCACTCTACTTAGGCTATGTTCTAGTTCATGTTTCTATTTTTTCATTTCAGGAAATATAAATTAGGAAAATTTGTAGAACATATCTTATTTTCATTCTACTTTTGAATATGTAAAATTTCTACTTCTAAATTTTATAACTACAAATAAAAACAACAAAAATCTTATTTTTAATTTGAACTTGTACTTCTTAATTTTGAAATGACTAAAATGTCCTTATTTATCTTTTTTAATACAATTTTGACATTTGAAATTTGAAGACATATTCTATGCAAGATATGAGAAATTCATCATAAATCTCAATGTTTTCATATTGGACGGTATACTGTCAAATACCGGGATTCACCGGTATTTTTTTCGGGTACCGGGTATAAGGGCCGATTTCCAGTTTTTTTGGGGGTTCGATCTCTAAAAACTAATATAAAATTATTTTTTAAAAAAATAAAATCTGGTACCGGCCGGTATACCTTGGAGTATATCGATTATACCGCTCCGTATCGATAAAGAATTCCGAACCAGCATGAAAACATTGATAAATCCAACATTTGCATCATATATACAACACTACATTTCTGTCTAAGTGGAAACAATCGTGGCGCAATTGTTTACATATAAGTTTATGAAACATCATGGTTTAGAGGAAAATAGAAAATATTTTTTTTATTTCAATGTATCTTTATTGAGAAATTGGGGTTTAGACTATGCAGAGCTGAACCATCATCTAGATGGTAATTTTGTTGAATATTATATTTTGTGGCAATTAGATAAATTTTTTATTAATAATTTATTATTGACTAAATCTAATGGTAAAAAAGTAATTTGATTAATACATAAATTATAATTTTATTTATACAACATAATATTCAAATATTTTTATACATTATTTATACATTCTAAAAATATTACAGAACACTTCATAATTTATATTTGTATTTCTGTTTGTGTTTCTATTTCTCTTTCTACATAAATTATTTTGTATAATTTGTACAGAACACATCCTTAGAATCGCAAAAGAAGGGTTCACCATCAATCCTTCCATATAGTAAAAAAAGGATAATGAACGTTTTCTTTAAATTTATTGTTGTGGGCAGCATAATGTGGAGGACCCATATCAAGGATGAGTAAGATGTGTTTTAATGATCAAAATAAAAGAAAATACAAAGGATTTTACTTAGAAAACCACAAAGTGGGGAAAAATAAGGTAGAAAACTTAGTCAAACAATAGGGTTCAAAATGGAAAAAGGGATATCCAAGAGTAATTTTAATAATTGGGCTACTTTATTCTATAGGCTTATTTCTAGAGAAAATCCTACATTTCTAGTACTTCTTCTTTAGACCACCATTATCGATACCTGAAGCCGTATAGAAATACGGTTTCAGGCGCCGTAATGGTCGCCACGCTGGCGATCTTCGGGCATACGGTTTGGGCAGAAGAGAGAGAATTTCTCTCTCCTCCGCCCAAAATGTTTATTATTTTATATTTTTTTAAATTTTATTTTTTAATTAATATTATATTATTATATATATATTAAAATAAAAAATTTTAAAAATAAGTATATTTTTCAAATTAAAAAATTTAGTAATAATTATAATAATATTAATATTTTGAAAATAAATGAAATTGATACAAGAACGATACCTAAACATTTTGAAATAAAATTAAAGTTATCAGTATCAATCATCTAAGTTTGGATCTCGTTCAATACTATCGTTACGTGATTGATTTGTATTACTACCGAAACAAACCGAAGGAGGAGTAGATCGATCTAAAGAACCTTGAATTAGAGCACTCAGCGTGCTATTATATAATGTTTGTTGCTCGGGAGTGAGTGTAGCCGGATTGATATTGAGAAGTTGTATTCCATTAAACATCATCATTTGCTCGTTGTAGTTGTGTAGTTGTCGTTCTAAATCATGTATGGAAGACTCATAATTGGTGAATTGACTAACAATTGCCTCATTTCGAGCTCTTCGTTTAGCACGAGCCTAGGACTTAGCTCGAGTCGATGTTTTTTCCCTTTCACGTCGCTTTGCGGCATTCCTCCCAATCGGTCGTTGTTCAGTATCTGAAGGTTGTGTTCCCTCACTGCTTGCTCCATCCGGTAGATCCACTAGTTGCCCTACGATCGATAGGACGTCTCCATTTTGCCTCGTTTCTCATTACTCTCCAACAATGCTCATATGGAACGTGTTTAGCATAAATTCTTGAATCTATTTTGTGTGCTTCTTGATAAGATTTATAGGCTTCTTGGACATAGTCGTTTTCGGTAAAACCGCTTCTTTTCTTGCATAAGCTGCATCATAAAATCCACAAAATAACTCAACAAGTTTGTTAATATCTATCCACTTCTTTCGAATTGATTCTGATTCACGGGGCTTGCCGCGAACAATATTGGAGTTGCAATATTCTGTAATTCTTGCCCAAAATCCCGTGGATGTTTGAGAATTACCGACGATAGGATCCACATACACATTTAGTCATGCTGAAACGACTAAGAGTTCTTCTTCAAATGTCCACCGTTGTCTACCTCGTTCGGAACTTCTCATTGTTGAATGAAGCTGAATGTTTTCAAGTCCGTCATTACTATTAAATCCATGAGAGAATGGAGGAGTAAAATCCATTAACGTTGAAGATTTTACTAGCAAAGTACATAGAGAAGATGATGTAATTTGTGTACAAAAATGANATCATCATTAACATATTTTTTGTATTGAATAAGTAATAAAAATGATAAAAATAAAATTGTAGTAATTGTGTATTTCATTATTTTATTTAATTATTTATTAAATATATAAATACATTAAATATTATTTAGTTTATTAAAATATTAATTGAGTTTTGGGTTTAGGTTTCGTCAGACCCGCAATATAATCCGTATAATATCGGGTCTAAGTTAGTATACCCCAAACCTTAATGTACTCATATAACTAAACTCATACCCATATAATTGGATCTAATTTCGGGTATGGTTTTTTGGCAATCCTTTGGACAACTGCTTCTTACTGCCTACTTCTTGGTTGGCTCGATGGGCATCGGGACCAGAGATATCCTTGGCTTATGACCTAAGGCTATATGTAACTTTGTCTGCGTCAAAAACTATTTTCACTGTATAAATATCTATATACATCATCATTCTCTTACATCAACATCAAATTCTCTTTCCACTTCTAAAACTTCTCACTCATCCACATCATTATTTATTTCTCTTTCATAAACATCATCTTCAATCTCTAAATTTCATTTTATCTTTCTATCTCTTCAATTTTATTTATTTACTATTCAATTTATCAATAAATATTACGTTTAATTTTAATATTTTATTTGATGATCTCGACGATTAAACGTTATTTATTAATTTGTATTGTTGTATGTATTGTATTTCAATGTTTCGATTATATTTATTTCTTTATACTCCTTTTAATATTTACATTTTGAAATGATCGAAATTTTTATAAAAATACATATTTAAATTACCGAATAATAATAATAACTTATTAGTATTCTAAAATATTTATTTGAATATAACTATTTTATTATATTATATAAATGAAAGAAAACAAAATAGTAATAAAATAATAAAAAGCAATAAAAAAAGAGTTGGCGCGGACAAGGGTGCTCAACCCCTTGTCGGCCATTAGTATTTCCACGGCCATGAGGAGATGCCCATGTAAACATGGACGTCCAACTGGTGGACAATACTGTGGACAAAATTACGGTTTTGTCTATGATTACCGCTAGCCTAAGTTTGTTTTGTCCATGATCATAATATACTCATTCTTAACCTAGTCAAAATTACATAATTCATCACAAAATAATAGTACCTTGGTTATCACTATTGGACCGTCGATGGATTTTCATTACACAGTTTGTGGGAGATTCAATTGAGGATGCCGATTCAAATTCTTCAAATTCTTATTATTTTATAATCTATAATACATTATTATTATGAAATCAAGATTTGATTAGTATCATTATCAACGTTGGAATGTGTATTGATATCCTTAATCATGAATTATCATTACATATTGGAATACATAACGACTTACGGATATTTTATTAGAAAAAAATGATGGGTTTTACTTTGCATATGCAAAAGTAAAAACTTACCTTAATAAATACGTAGCTTCAGAAAAGCATTTTACTTGTACTGAAGTTGATTATGGGAGTTCCTGCTTTCTACCGGTGGTTAGCGGAGAAGTACCCGCTCGTGGTTGTTAATGCAATTGAACAAGAACCAGAGGTCGTTAATGGGGTTTTGAAAGAGTTAAACACCAGTGATCCAAACCCTAATGGGATTGAGTATGATAACTTGTATCTTGATATGAATGGGATCATACATCCTTGTTTTCATCCCGAAGAAGTTGTAAGGAGTTTATGGGTTTCTCCTTTATCTGCTTTGTAAAGCATTTTACTGATGGTGCTGCAATTTGAATCTCTCTTTGCAGTCTTCTCCAACAACATATGATGAGCTTTTTCGTTAAATATTTGACTATATTGATCATGTTTTTGCCATCGTGCGTCCAAGAAAACTGCTTTACTTGGCAATCGGTTCGTATATTAATATTTCTTTTAACGAGATTTATTCTTACAAACTATATTTTTATTGTTAGATGGCGTGGCACCTCGAGCAAAGATGAATCAGCAGCGATCAAGGCGTTATAGACAATCCAAAGATGCTGAAATTGCGGTCTGCGTAACCTCATAGCAAAAAATGGTTTTGTTAGCTGTAGTTTAACGTTTTTTTTGTTGCATTGTAATTTGTAGGCGGCTGAAGAGGAAAGGATTCGTTTAGAGTTTGAACGAGAAGGAAGAAAGTTGCCTCCAAAGATAGAACCAGAAGCTAATGATTCTAATATCTTTACACCAGGAACGCCATTTATGTCTCTTCTTGCAGTAGCTCTAAAATACTACATTCACAGCAGGCTCAATAAAGACAATGGATGGAAGAATATTAAGGTTAAAAAAATCACCTTTTATGTGAATCGACAAGTACTTTCTGATCTATTGTATAAATTCAGGTTATATTGTCTGATTCGAATGTGCCTGGTGAAGGTGAGCACAAAATCATGTCATATATTCGCCTTCAGAAGAATATTTCTGGTTATGATCCAAATACCAGGCATTGTCTGCACGGTTTGGTATGTCTTTTTATGTAATAAATGTTTGAGATGTGGCAAAACTCTCACTTGTATATCTTGTAATTCATTGAAGGACGCTGATCTGATAATGCTTGCTTTGGCTACACATGAAGTTCATTTCTCGATACTCAGAGAGGTAGATTTAAGACACTTTCCACAGATCTTGCTTTATGAATGACAATCCCTGTTCTAATTTTTCTTTGAAGGTTGTATTTACACCAGGACAAGATAAATGTTTTAAATGCGACCAAGTTGGCCATTTTGCTTCAGATTTTAAAGGGAATAAAAAGAATAACACTGATCTGATAAAAAAGCCTTATCAGGTGAACAATTTATGCATGTATATTATGTTTTACCATGTAAGAACATCTCAGATTAGCTTTTTATTTTAGAAAATGTAATAATTTTGTTCTTATTGCAGTTTCTGAACATTTGGACTCTACGTGAATACCTTGAGCTTGAAATGAAGATTATCGACTTACCCTTTAAGTTTGATCTTGAACATATCGTTGATGATTTTGTAGTAATGTGTTTTTTTGCTGGGAATGACTTTCTGCCTCATATGCCAACACTTGATATCCGTGAGGTTTGTGCTCTTACCGATTCTTAAAAATATCGAAGTCATTTATAAGTTCACTNTGTGAATCGACAAGTACTTTCTGATCTATTGTATAAATTCAGGTTATATTGTCTGATTCGAATGTGCCTGGTGAAGGTGAGCACAAAATCATGTCATATATTCGCCTTCAGAGGAATATTTCTGGTTATGATCCAAATACCAGGCATTGTCTGCACGGTTTGGTATGTCTTTTTATGTAATAAATGTTTGAGATGTCGCAAAACTCTCACTTGTATATCTTGTAATTCATTGAAGGACGCTGATCTGATAATGCTTGCTTTGGCTACACATGAAGTTCATTTCTCGATACTCAGAGAGGTAGATTTAAGACACTTTCCACAGATCTTGCTTTATGAATGACAATCCCTGTTCTAATTTTCCTTTGAAGGTTGTATTTACACCAGGACATTTTGCTTCAGATTGTAAAGGGAATAAAAAGAATAACACTGATCTGATAAAAAAGCCTTATCAGGTGAACAATTTATGCATGTATTTTATGTTTTACCATGTAAGAACATCTCAGATTAGCTTTTTATTTTAGAAAATCTAATAATTTTGTTCTTATTGCAGTTTCTGAACATTTGGACTCTACGTGAATACCTTGAGCTTGAAATGAAGTTCAATCTTCTTTTGTTGAATGATTTCAGTATGTGCTGAAAAATGGCTTTGTCTTTCAGCTGCACCTTAAAAGAGTTCAGCACTTCATTAAAGGTGTCGGGTCATACGAAGATAAGATATTTCAGAAAAGGAATCATCTCCGCAAGGTATTATGTTAAAAATAGCTTCATGTATTCTTGTTTGTTTCAATAATATTGACTAGTAAATTATACAGAAACAAGTTGTAAGAATAATGCGTGAGAAGTTCGAGTCAATGAGAGTCAAAGATGATGAAATAGGTTATTTCTCTCCGGTTAAAAGGCATTCTCGTCCAAAGGATCAACCTGACATTGCTAATGTGAACTCTTGCAGCACAGTATGCGAAGATATTGACGAAGTAAGTTTTTGTTAAGGTTTAGTCGTATTTCGATGTCGGATATTTATTCATTGATGATCCTCAGGAAGAAGAAAATGTGAATGAGTTGAAATTAAAGCTGAAAAAAGTGCTTAGTGAAAAATCTGATATGTTCAACAAGGATAATCCGGAAGTCGACAAGGTTCTTCGATCTACGAACTCTTAATAAATAGTGAAGCATCATCTAAATGCTCATTGCTTTGCAGGTTAGATTAGGAGAGCCAGGTTGGAAAGAGAGGTATTACGAACAGAAGTTCGTTGCGAATTCTCCGGTTCCCGTAAAACATAAAACCATAAGAAATGATGCTGTAAGTTTCGAAACCTTAGCTTCGATCATGTAATAAAAGCTACTTGAAATTATTTCATTTGTGCACTTGTCTGGATGCATATTTGTAATAAGAAATGTCATCCAATTTGAACAATATTGTATTTATTTGTTACAGGTTTTGAAGTATGTAGAGGGATTGTGTTGGGTGATGAAATACTACTACGAAGGTGTCTGTTCCTGGAAATGGTAATTAATTATCTCCATTTTATTTCCTTTTTATTTCTCCATAAAATAATGTAATAAAATTGTGCAGGTTTTATCCATATTATTATGCACCATTTGCATCAGATCTAAAGGATATTACGAGGTTAAAAATAAACTTTGAATTAGGGGCTCCATTTAAGCCATTTAATCAGTTGCTTGCGGTTCTTCCTGCGGCAAGGTAAGATTTATTTATTTGATGGATTATCATTTCCTTGGGGCAATCGTGTTTTTTGACTAACTTTGTTTTATGTGTAGTGCTCATGCTTTGCCTGAGCATTACAGGAAATTGATGACTGATCCGAACTCACCGATTATCGACTTGTATCCTAATGGTATGTTACATTTCTGTTCTGTTGATGTATACGAATGAAAAGGGTTCACGTTTACCTCTCATTTTTAGATTTTGAAGTGGACATGAATGGCATGCGATACTCTTGGCAGGTTCGTTGTTTTGTTTTCGATTACCTCGTCTTGTTTTAACTTGCGTAAAAAAAACATATGTGTTTTGTATCATTGTTGTCTTGTTTTCGATTACTTTATCTGGTTTTAACTTGTAAAAAAAGCATATGTTTTTGTATCATTGATCTATAGGGTGTTGCAAAATTGCCATTTATTGATGAACATCGCTTACTTTGTGAAGTAGCAAAGATTGAACACACACTTACAGTAAGCAATTGTACATGTTATTTTTGGTCATCTCTCCTCTATTATTCACTTAATCAAACTTCCTAAACACAGAAAGAAGAAGCTTTGAGGAACAGTGCAATGCATGATATGCTCTTTTACTTATCAGAGCACGATCTTGCTCTCTCTGATCGTTACAAGTTCATTGCCGATGATGTTGTTCCAGTGAAGAAGGCTATTGATCCTGAAGGAAGGTGTGCTTTATGAATCCCTGTTTTTGTGGTTTTAAACTTCATACTTATGAGATTATATCTATCTCGGAAGCTCAGTGACGGGATGAACGGGTATATTTCACCGTATACCGATGATCCATGGCCTTTGGTTTTCAGATCACCTATTCAAGGAATGCATGATATAATCAACAACCAAGTAATGTAAGCTCAATAGTTTAAGGTTATTTATCAAATGTTTCATGTTTCAATGCACCTCTGTTTTTGTAGATCTGCGGTATATCATCTTCCTGATCCCCATGAGCATATCCCTCGTCCATCCGAAGGCGTTAAGTTTCCAGATAAGGTATTCGGAAGTATATGTTACGTTTCTAGTCTTTGTATTTGAGCTGTTTTGCCTTTGAACTTGAAGATTGTGAATGAAGATGATGTTGAAACAGAGACTGTACTTTGGCACGAGTATTACTGGAGAAAGCCGGTTGATCGACGGTACGGGAAATACATAGATAGGACTGCTCAAGTTGCAAGGAGCCCACAATCTGCTTACGTGAATCAAGTCTCGACGTCGACGCAGAATGATCTTCATCCTGTTAAAGGATCACACTCTTGGTATGGTAATCAAGGTATGAACCAATCTTCGGCACAGGGACGAGGAGGTGCTAGACGTTGATGATAAAGCTATCTCAGTATCCCAATTTTGATGTGCTCTTTTTTGCGAATGGATACTTAGTTAAGCTGTGTAAATAGCACTCAGTGCAGACTTTTGACTTGTAATATGCAAGGAATGTAAATTTTGAATATGGAAGAATGCAAAACATATATGAATTGAAGACTAATAAGAAATATACCAATCACAGTAACAAAACATATAATTTCATGGAACTTCTCTTTGAAGTTGACTCAGTCATTATCGTTGGAGTTTATCAATAATAAACTAGGCCAAGTTCAATTGCCCTAATACCTGGATATGAAATAGGAGTTTAGGCGTCATCATCCTTCGTTGAATTGCATAGTAAGCCTCCGGCAGCTCCATTTATCCCTGAAGATACAACCAAGTGACTAAAAAACAAGATACACTCACTCAAACTTTCTTAATCAAACAAACGAGTTTATTCGCTTACTATATTTTTTAAAATATACATTACCAAACAATTTTTTTTTCTATTTCCCATATTAACACTTTTACATTCTATGCTAGGTCATAACCAAGTCAATTCCCAACAAATTTTTCATCATTGCACCCACAATATAACTCTATTCAATAAACTCAATATCACAATTCCTACTACCATAAATCAATTAAAGAACTCTTAGGAGAAAATCAAAAGGTGAAAATTATTCTTTAAAAATTCTAAATCTGCATCTATTTCATTTTTGGTCTACATTCAGTTTTTTTTTCTTTTTGATTATACTTTATTCTATTTCACATATTATTCTAACTATTTCGTTTTTTATATGATGTATAACAAAACTTATTGTTCTTTGTTTTTTAGTTAACAAGTTTAAATTGTTTTGATGATTTTTGGTTCTCTTAAGTTTATTAAATTTATGGTTGCTAGGATTAAAACAATGATACTATTGAGACAGATTCACTTCTAAAGAAACACAATATTCAATTTTATTCAGATATTAAACGTCAAATACACAATTATATAAATGCTATTGTTCTAATTGTCTTATGAATAATGTTGTATACATTTTCCGGATTCTACAATTGATAGTTTTGCTGAAGTTGAATCTAACTATAACGATGATTTCGAAGAATTACATGGTGATGATGAGGATGAAATTATAGAAGACGATTTGGATGTGTCCAATGACCTTGAAGATAATAATCTTCGAAATAGTGCAGCCTTTTTATTATTCATCAACAATCAGAAATAGTGCAGTCTTTTTATACTTTGATTGGACCTTCGATATCTCATAATTCTATAGATATTCCTGCTACTTTTGTGCACTATGATGATAGGACAACTAGACTAGCGATCAATATGACATTTCAAAATAAGGAGCATGTTATTTTCGCTCTGGAGAAATATGCAGTTAGTATTGCCAAGAGGGAAATCAGTGTATGTCGTAGTAGAAAGTCATTATTGGTGATCAATTGTGCACAGGTTGATGTGAAACCTCTATGTAGATGGAGACTCAAGTGTGTGTATAAGTCTACTAGAAACGCATGGGTCATTATGAAATTTAATTCAAATCATACTTATTTCATAAGTAGCAGTGCATCCACTTCACATAGAAATCTACAATATGATGTTGTAAGCCAATGAAATATTGAGTTTTATCATGGACGATCCTATCATAAAGCTAAAGTATGTTCAAGGTTTGATAAATATGAAAATTGTATTTGATATTAGTTACAAGATTGTTTATAATGGATGGAAATTTGTGGTAGATCAGATTTACGATAAATGGGAGGATTATGTGAAGAAATTACCTTATTTTTTATGTGTTGTTCAATGATTTAACCCAGGTACTATTGTTGAATGGCGTCATATAGATTATGGTTCAAGAACTAAAATATTAAATTTATTTTTTGGGCTTTCAAACCGTGTATTGAAGCATTGTAGGCTGGTTATTAGTGTTGATGCGGCTCATTTGTATACCAAGTATCTTCATAAGCTACTTATTACTTGACGATGAGGAGATCTTTGAGTCGGCGATGGTTCCTGGAGAATATTACTACTTATATTGTATGTGGTGAACGATTTACTTGTGTTATTTATGACAAAGATTCTGAGCTTTTGTTAGCGGTTGAACATATTTCAGCATTCAATGCACATTATCGATGTCACTGTTATTATCTTAGACACTTGGCCGTAAATTTCTACGATCATTTTAGGAATTCCAATTTGAATAGTATGTTTTGGACTGCTTGTAAGACTACTAACGTGAATAAGTTTCAAAACTCATGGACAATATTTACTAGATTGATCCAAAAGCATACTTTTGGTTCTTCAAAATTGAAAAGGCGAAATGGGAATTCTCGCATGATGGCCATGTGGTAACACAATGGTTTGGGTCCATGTGGTAACACAATGGTTTAGGGATATCCATGGTTCAGGTTCGCCTGGAGTCACAGTTAGATCAGAACCCAAACCCATTTATATTATTGCTACCCTGACATGTCACAAACCCACGACAGACCCACATGTCTATCATGAGTTTGTGGTGAGTTCGAGTACATCCGTGTGTCCGAATATTTTTTATATTATTATATTAAAAAGAATAAAGAATTCTATATCATTCAAAGCATTCGAGGTTAATTAATATAATGTATCAAAAATAAATATTGATGATATGAAACAAATAATAAGTACTTATGATTATAAAAATTATAAAA
>RWGZ01000298.1:0-10061 GCA_009725065.1 Utricularia reniformis | reverse complement strand
GTGATCGATATTGAGCATGATGTTTATCTCCAAAGTTTGCTTATTGAATCATATGGCAAATGTGGTGTTATCGAGAATTCGAAGAATGTTTTTCGTCTAGCTCGAAAAGGGAATCGCGATCTCGTTCTTTGGACTTCAATGTTAGGAGCTTATAGTAGAAATGGAAGCTACAAAGAAGTTACAAATATGTTCAAAAATATGCTATTAGAAGGGATAAAGCCAGATGGGGTTGTATTTTTGACAGTTCTTTGTTCTTGTAGTTACACAGGGCAAGTGAATCTCGGATTAGAATATTTCGAGTTGATGACGAATGGATATGGATTAATTCCAAGTCAAGAGCATTATAGTTGTATCGTAGATATGATGTGTCGGGCTGGAGAAATTGAGAGAGCATGCGAATTTGTGAGCGGGAACCGGTGTACCGGAGATAATGGCTTCTCGGTTGGTTTATGGGGTGCATTGGTTAATGCATGTAACGAGATTGGGAATGTTGATCTTGGAAAGATGGTTGCTGAACGAGCACTCGAACTAGAGCCGGAGAGTGTTGGAATTTATCTTCTCTTGTCGAATATGTATGCTAGGAATTCGATGTGGGATGAGATTGAGCAATTGAGGGAGTTGATGAAGTCTCGGGGACTTAAGAAGGATATTGGCTGGAGTTTTATATAGAATTTTTTTAATAAAAATTATTATTCCCTTATATAAAATTCTCCAATCTTGAAAACAGTTCGTGAGTATTCACTCTTTAATTAATTCTTTCGTGTTCGTATTTATTTGTTTAAATAACAATATAAACATTATTCGAATAACAAAATGAATATTTGAATTTGAGTATTTTTATACTATTTCTACACGAACACAAACTCGAACACAACATGATGAGATTCAAATGCAAATGAACATGAATACAAATGCGAATGCAAATGCAAATAGAAAAACAAACACGAACACAAATACGAACATAAATAAATATTTAGAAATACGAACAATGTTTAAAAAAAAAATTCCATTCGAATTATAATATAAACAAACAAAAGCTACTTCTTAATGAGACAATATCAAGAAAAACTGAGAATTAATGATTTTAGATGATTATTCATAGCAATGATCATGCCATTTTATATGAACTTGAAAATTAATTTTCACATACTGGTAAATTGAATAATGCTCAAACAAAACCATCACACAATTGGAAAAAAAATCCAATAGTAAAAGAGGGAGAAGGTCAATGATCACAATGCCTAATAGAAACAAATAGCTTAATCCTAGACTAAGCATGAATTGTCTTCAATTTTCGGGTTGATCCACCCCCTTGACATCCCTAGAAAGCAATAATTCTTAAATAGATGCATGAAAAATGAAATGGTAAAGAAACATTGTCCTGATGGTTACTGCATCACCTACATCCCGGACCCTGATTGAATCTCCGAATAAGTATAACGAACTTATGGATCGTAATTTTTCGTCTAGAGGAAGACAATATTGAGGGTACTAATTGTATTGTAACAGTTGCGAAAAAAAGAAATTCTAACCAGTTATTTTGAGCACTTGGAAAAAAAGCAGTCCTTCTCTAATGATGCCCTTTTGTTTCAGCTTTCTTACTGGACTTGGCCTTCGCCTGGCAAAACAAGAGCAAAAATGACTTGGATACACAGTATATGCATGAAAGGCAAGCAAGGTAACTAAACAAAACACAAGAGCGATATCCGAAGTCTTAAGATCCAAAGAAACTCATGGGACTTTAAGCAACTTGAGATGCTTCAGAGCATATCAGAAGTCAGAAGCATTTTCAGTAAGGAAGGGTTTAATAAGAAAAATCACAACCTATAAGATCAAAAAGTAGAACAAAAATACTGTGGTAATATAACTCTACTGTTAAAATCATATAGAAATATATTCAGATCTACAACTCTAAAACGCTGAATCAGGCATACTGGAATTGGTATATCAATTCACACGCCTTATCCAATTTCACCGGAATATGATCAAATTCAAAACAAATCGTTCGATTTCATGAATCCACTACAATCAGATCAAATCACCCTACAGCTCAGGTTAAATTCATCGCGATGTCAAAAAACGATCAGGAACGCATAGCATACCTTGAGAAACTTAAGTTTAACACTCCCATACACAAGTCCAAATGTGAAAGCAGAAACCCTAGCGACCTGCGAGCATCTCGATCAACACAGAAATGCATAAAAAAGTCAGATTAAAACAAGCGAGTATACCAGAGCAAGAGAGCTCTTGCCAGAATACGGTCCGGGAGGAAGCGGCGGCGACATTCTATCCAGCCTCTTAAGCCCTTCTATTCAATTTGACAAATTGGGTTGGTTAGCTAATAACAAACCTTTCAGAAAAATAAGAAGAGTGTAAGGGGCGGATAATAAATACTTTTACAAACTCCCGAAGAAAATACAAGAAGTTTGAGGACTGATATGTAATTATCAAGAAAAATGGCAATGTAATACCAACGATACAAATATCAACAATGTTAGAAATTGTGTTGCAAGAACAAATCTTCTTGAGGTGAAGCAGGGCCAATTTCTTCTACTAGACTTCTACCTCCATTTTCAACTCCTCTAGTTCTTGCTTCCATGTTCGCATCTTCGTCGAAGTCACACGATTTCCTTCGTTGGGACGAAGCAACGCTCGGAAATGTGATCCACGAAGGAGCTCTGAACTCAATCCTTTGATCATCTCCATCACCACCATCCATTTCAGAATTTGAACGGTATCCATAACGTTGCGATGACTTCTGATGCAACCTATTACTTCCCAACACGACTTCCGTCGGTAAAATCGG
The DNA here is from genome assembly GCA_009725065.1 of Utricularia reniformis. Lineage (NCBI taxonomy): Eukaryota > Viridiplantae > Streptophyta > Magnoliopsida > Lamiales > Lentibulariaceae > Utricularia > Utricularia reniformis. The sequence continues at coordinate 7,255 of RWGZ01000298.1, read as the reverse complement.
TTGATCATTACAAGGACTTCCCATTAAGACAACAAGTGCTCTTTCTAAAGCTGTTGTCACAGTATCCATTGAAGGTCTCTCTTTACCTCTCATTCTAACACATTTACTAGCTATATTTGCAATGCTTTTAACAGCTTCGAAATCACGTGGAAGTTTAAGAACCGGATCTAATATACCTTCGATGTTACCGGCTTTGATTATCGGTACAGCCCATTCGACAATGTTACCTTCTTCGTATTGCATATCAATGGCTTTTCGACCACTCAATATTTCTAATAATAGAACTCCAAAGCTGTACACATCTGACTTTGTTGTAAGGTAATGAAGCCTGTAATATTCGGGATCAAGATAGCCTAAAGTTCCTGCGGGAAGCTCGGCTAAAGGGGAACTACTACTTGCCGGTCCGAGCAACGAGAGTCCGAAATCTGCAACACGGGCATTATGTTCTTCGTCTATGAGAATGTTCGAAGATTTTATGTCTCGATGAATCACCGGAGGACAAGCATATCCGTGAAGATACTCAATCCCACGAGCTGCTTGTACAGCAATGGTGACTCTTTTAATCCAATCCAACTTTTCTTTAACTTCTTTACTGTTGTCATTGTGTAGATGCTGGTGTAATGATCCATTCGCCATGAATTCGTATACGAGAAGGCGTTCTTCACCTTCACAATACCCGAGTAAGTTCAATAAATGTGCGTGGTTTAAACGAGAAAGCAAATCGAGCTCGTTATGGAACTCTTTTAAGTTCTTCTTCAAGCAAAGTGAATCATTTGCTCTTTTAACTGCAACCATTGTTCCATCTTTAAGAATCCCTTTGAAAACACATGAAAAACTACCTTTTCCGACAATCAATTCTTCGTTAAATCCATCGGTCGCAGTTTCAAGCTCTTCGTAAGTAAACTTTTTAGCTCTTCTGATCTTTAACTCATCGAGCTCAGGCAAAGGTTTGATCATCTTCTTAGTGAAAGAACCATTTTCACTACTTCTTTTTGTCTGAACATTACATCGACAGTTGCTCAGCTTGTAACGAACATAAAGCAATGCGGTCAAAGAAACTGCAGTAACCAATAACACAGCAAACGATACCTCGGCAACGATTATCGGTGCCTGAAGTGACCAAAACCTATTGTTGCTGTTATTACTATAGCTAGAGCAAGCAGAGAAGCACTCATTCGACGAGCANACAGAACCTGCTGAAATTGACTGGATTTGTCCATCAAATCTATATCTTTTTGTCATGTTGTAACCCCAACAATCGACTAAAGATATGTTTCTAAGGTTACCCATTAGAGGTTTTCTCAACCCACAAACATGGTTATCTCCTGCACTAATCTCCAAGTACTCTGTCTTGACACTAATTCTAAGAGGCTCATTCATACGTATAAACGCGTTACTTCCCCAGCAAATGGGATTGTTTGAACCTAACAACAACCCACAAATAAAACCACTTCCACCAGTTAAACCAAGAAAACGAGAATGCTTCGGAGTTGCATGAACAATCTCAGGATTTGAACCGAAGCAGTGGACAGAATGTGAACCATCAGATTTCAATCCACAATAAACAGAACCCTTCTCCCCATACGAAATTGCGATTGACGCCATTGATCCTAAGCACCAAACTTCCCCACAAAGAAACGAAAACATTAAAAACAACAACAAAAATACTACATTCCCACAAAGCGAACTCCCATTCCTCGCCCATATCCACGCTTCCTTCATCTCTTCCCCTCCACAACCGTAACAGACTCAAGCTCAAATCTCCCGTCTCCGCCCTCCCCAGCCGTGTGAAACTAAAAGGTGACTGACGGCACCGCTGGAGGAAGAGTGGGAAAGCAAGCTGGTGAATGCATTTAATATCCATCGGACAAACACCACCGTCCGATGGGAATCCAACGGTCGACCCTCACCTTTCAATAGTAAAATGGCAACTGCCAATGTCACGCTCGTATTGAATGCTGCATCTTTCTACTCAACTCGAACAATAAATTCTATTTTCATTAAATAAATAATTATGATTACAATTTTAAATTAATATAAATATTCCAATTAGATAATGAAATCTAACAGATTGGCTTATAATAAATAATATCCCAAACACAGCATGTTTATGTGTATAACAATTCGAAATTATATAATCGTTAGTTGAAGCAATATAAAATAAACTAAATTGATTATTTTTTAGTAATAATACAATGATATATTAATTTTTTACATAAATATAAACCATTATACCTAGATTTTATTTAATATATTTAAAAATTTACGATCGATCATAGAAATACCTTCTTCAATATCGATATGTAAATAACATAATCAAGTATATATATCTTAAACAAATAAATAATTTAGAAAAATGAAAAATAACAATATTATTAATAAAAATTCGACATAATATAAAAAACATGAATACTAACATTTAATTCATCCTAGTATTAATCGGGTTTTATTGAATTTTCCTAATCTCTAATTATTATATACTAAACCTTTATAATATAAATATGTTTGGAATTATTACAATTCATGCAATCAATTTGATAGTATTGATCTCATACATGCCATCTAGTTTGTGAATTTTGATTAGCTTGTCTTTACTGTGGATTATAAAACCCAACGAATTCGTATATTTCACCCATTAGGTGGGCGTCCAATCTGACATAATATCCACTTCATCAAAAAAAATTAATTAATTTTTTTTAAAAAAAACATGACATGATGTCCACGTACATGTGTGGTTCTCTTTTAGGAGAGAGAGTTTCCGTCTCTCTCTCCTCAAATATTAGGTCAATTTTCATTTTTTATATATTTTCAAATTTCTAAAATTATCTCTCCTTAAATATTATATCACTTATTATATTTTTATGCATATTTAAAATAATATAAATAATTAAAAATTAAAATTAAAATTGTAAGTATCCCGATATTGTTGTAGAGATAAAGTGAAGGTTGTTATTTTTCAATATTTATATTAATATTAATGAAAGAGAAAGATGATGTGTACAGAGATAAAGCTGATGTGTAGAGAGAGAATCAAGTTTCCGGACGTCCACCGCTGAGATAGTCTTAGTTGGTCCATTGGGCGGGATGATGACCCATCTTATTTCATTTAAAATTTTTTAAAATATATTTGATTTATAATTGTTGTTAGTAATTACTAATTATTATTTATATTACCAATATCAAATATATAAATATTATATATTATACAAAATCGTATAAAAACATAAAATTATATTGAATTGATGTTAGTAGATTAAATAATATTTAACATAATAATACATTATTTGTGCATAGTAATGCATAATAATATTACTAATTATATTTGAATATTTTTATTATAAATAGAATATTATAAAATAAAACGAATAAAAAAACCATATCATTCTTAAACTTTAATCTAAAAGGATTTAGTAAATTTATAACAAATTATCATGTTTTACTTTTATTCGAGTTACAAATCAAGAAAAGTTGTAAACTTTATATTATTATGTTTATTATCAATTATTTAAGTATTTTCTTAACTTTATTTTGTGACTTGATGTTTATATGAAAACTATTTGTCATTTCTATTAGATACAAAAATGTACTTTAGTGCAAATGGTATATGTTATCATGGATAAAAAGCAACTCCAAAATTTTTAAAATACTTATCTAATGAAATTTTTTGAAAAAATAATACAAAATCAAATAAGAAAAATACATAATTTTTAGATGGATAACTTTTATGTAAAAGAATAAAAACCATTCCTTCGTAGTTTTAGAATCCAATATTAATATCAAATTTATATTTTTACAACAAACGAACAAAATATGGAAATCGGGAAGAAAAATGATCATCCTCTAGTGACCATAATTGTCTGTTTTCCCATATTGGAAAGAAGTGGTTAATGGGAAATTTTTTAAGTCATAAAAAACCAAAATATTTCACACTTTAATGTTGTTTGTATAGATGTACAGTTTAACCCAATTAAGTTGCACTTGTATTTTTGTAAGTGCAAAAAGATTAGCATCTGCGTGCTCCTCATCTTTCTCACCGCCACCTCTGTAGACACCGTGAAACGATTCCGTTTCTACGTCCAGGATAGGATCGGCGGCGACAACGGCACCGTGTGGATAGTTGCGAAATCTGATATCTCCTTCGTCCTTCCATCTCACTTCGGTATTATCAGTGTGCTGGATAATCTTGTCACGGCGGCGCCTGAAATTTACTCTCAGGCCATCGGCTGGATCCAGGGCTTTATCGCGTTGGCGGATTTGAACCAGTCGGCGCTGTGTATGCTTCTCAACGTGATGTTCACGGACGGGGAATTTAAAGGTTGTACTTATTGGATTCAACGCGTAGGATGGATGATAATTAAAAGAATAGGGGATAGCAGATTTAAAAAAGATTTGTAAAGAAAATAAGTTAGACTGCTCTTATTTAAAATAGAATAATTACATAGAATTTAAAATAAATATTTATTAAAAAATGATTCAAATTGATTATTCAAGATAATCTTTACAAACTTATTTATAAAAGAAAGATAAGATAAATTCAAACATATTTTATAATAGAATTGCATAAATTTTTGAATCTTATTTGACTATGTCACTTGATCTAATTCTTGGGAGATTTGCTCCGATTGATTGTATTATTTCTTCCAACGAATAATTCACAAATTTCACATTTGATGATTACTTCGTCTCCAACAAATTTCCCCTTGAAGTGATCTATATTTTTCACTCTAAGTTTGATTAGTAATTCTTGAAATTGAGAGATTTGAAGTGACCTTCTAAACATATCAAGTTATCTGCAAATGATAAACTAGATCCTTAACAGATTGACTTTCTTCTTTAAGAATTTCAGATATTTTTTAACATTGAGTTGTAACATTAGAACAATCTTGAAGGTCGGGTTCAAAAACTTCAAATTCGGTGGAACAAAACTCTCCACCTTATTTTTCTTTAGACTCTTTAAAACGAGATTTTGATCTTTTTCTGCAGCATGAATATCCAAATTAGCATACTCGTAATTTTCAACTAAGCTTTCGGTTTCAATAAGAGTTTCAGATAAAGAAGTAGGAGTATCAAATTTATCTCTTTTTGACTTGATGAGTGATCATTTTAAAATATAGTTTCATATATCTACAATAAAAGATTTTTTTCAGCTAAGCTATCAGATTTTTTTCATAATCCAATATATTGCAATTGGAGTTTTCAAACATGATTAAGTAGCCATTTCGACTGAGTTGAGTTACACTTAAAAGATGTAAATGTAAAGAAGGTACCCATAATACATCATTGACAATTTTGTTTACAAAAGAAGTCTTCATATAAATTAAACATTTCCCTTTTGCTTCGATAATCGTTTATTACCAATATTTACTTTTGAAATTTCACTAAACACAAAAGTGTGAAAATATTTAATATCAGAAACCATATGACAATTGCAACGTGAATCAATAAGTCAATAATCTTCAGAATTTTGAACATGTGATTTGTTGTATTCTTCAAAAATGTTTACGGTTGCAAACATGGTTTCCAAGTTTTCAAGAATAGTCACTGTTGTAGAAGTAGCAGCTTGTTGAGAGGTTTGAGATTTATTTGAATATATTTTCTCAATGTGTCCAGTTTGCCTGCAAAACTTACAAATTGCATCCGATCTGCTCCAACAATATTTTGAAATATGTAATGTTTTTTTTACAATGACAACAAGACATAAATCCATCTTGTTTTTTCTCGTGGAATTTTTTATTTTTAAAATTTTGAAACTTTCCCCTGGATTTATTTCAACAGATGACTATGTATTCTTTATGTTGATCAAAGCAATTTCAGAACCTGTGGCATTCCATGATAACAGTCTGTTTTCCAAAACTTGTAATGAACTACATACTTTAGCAACACACTTACATTTGGTTCAAACCGAGGCAAACCGTGTGTATGAGTTTTTTGGCAACAATGAACTCATATTTCTTTCCTCCAAGAAATGTTTATTAAAAAATGATTCAAATTGATCATTCAACATAACGTTTACAAACTTATTTATAAAAGAAAGAAAATATAAATTCACACAGAGTTCATAACAGAATTGCATAAAATTTTGGATCTCATTTGACTGTGTCACTTGACATAATCCTCGGGAGATTTGCTCCGGATGACTGTATTATTTTTTCCAACGAATAATTCACAAATTTCACATTTGATGATTACTTCATCTCCAAAAGTACTTTGAGTATTTTGGCTAGGAATCCTTTGCACGATGAGGTTCGGGAGGTGCCGGTGGTCGCCCGTACGAGGTATTTCAGATTCACCCGTGGTTATGTTATTACCAGAACTTACGAGTTAAACGACGTTGAAAATTACCTTAAATAACTTATAATGAGTGTCTTTTGTAAAATAATCATAGCCAGACACGGCTTCTAATTTAAAAATATTCCTCTTTATAGGTTGGACCACTGTAGTAGGACTAATTTCTCTGTATTTTCAAATAAATTATATTATTATATAATAATATAAAGAAAACGTATAATCTGTTTAAAAATTAATAGTAGATTTATTAAAAAATTTATATTATAATTTTATAAAAAACTCAATTTAGATCACATTTTATAGGAAAATAATTGTAAATACCCAATCATTTTATTCAAATGAAATTAAATCGGACTCTTTAGGATTATTCAAACGGTTCAACTATGAACTTATTAAAAAATATAAAGATTTGCATTATATTAAATCCATTTCAACACAGTTCCATATTCATTACAATGATGTCAACATTGCTTTATATAATTCACTTTTTATATTTTTATAATTTGAATAATTATTAATCAAAATAATAGTATAACTTTTAGTACTCGGAAGTTATACTATTGATCATTTGATAAAAACTAATTTTATCAAATGATTAATAATTTTTTATTATATATTATCAAAAATTATAAAATATTAATTTAATCAAATGGATAGTATAATTAATTGCACATCAAGTAAAATAAAATAATAATTGTATAACAGGATTTAATGGTTAAAATAAACAAATAAATATATTGGTTAGTTCTATGAGGATTTAAAATTGATGTAACTTTCATTTATTTAAATATATAACTTCCAAATTAAAGTAGATGAAATACATTGATGATAAATAATTGAATTAACTAGATGGTATTTATAATAAAAAAATATGATTATATATCATATTTAATATAATCACTCAATAAATTGCGATTCCAGCTTCGGAGTAAGCACGTGACGGCGACATGGCTAAGTTAGCGGCGAT
>RWGZ01000297.1:0-10093 GCA_009725065.1 Utricularia reniformis | reverse complement strand
TAGTGTCTATAATTTCAATTTTATTTTTTAAAACTTTCATCATTTATCGTATTATGTATTTTTTTAATATGAATATTATTGTATTATTATTTCATTTCATAATTTATTTATTTATAAATTTAAATGTATGATTTGACCATACGATTAAATATGAATGTAATGCAAAATAATTTACGTATACGTGTATGAATTCTATTCACATATTTAAAAGTATTGACAACAGTAAATTAAGTTAATAGTATCGTACACAATTTCAAATTATGTGTTGTAGAGTAAGACCTATTTGAGGCAGTAATAGTAAATTATAAAATTTGACAGGATCGAAAAGTAATAAATGTAATTTCAGTTTTGATATAAATGCAAATGTTTTTCAAAATTTTCGGCCGTTGTAATATTGTCCAAATTAATTCTGGACCCACATAATTATACCTTTTTAATTATTTTAAATAGGGTACTTTAATTAGAAAATGATATATGAGTCCTAAAATTTGATGATTTTGAGTCTCAAACTATAATTCAGCATCATTCTTATAATTTAATAGTTTTGGTAAAAAATATCTCTAAGTTTTCTTAAATATGACAAATTGGGTATTGATATGGTAAAACTAGTCTCCAAAATATAAGAATCAATTTTATCATACACATTAAATTTTGAGTATTAGTTTTACCAAAATTTACAAAAATATGAGTATTAATTTTGCAAAAAAAAAAAAAATTAAGTACTAAATTTGCAAAACTATGAAACTCTTCAAGGAATTTTCAAATCATTCATACTATATGGATCTTAAATGTCATTATGAATATTTAACAAATATATGGTAAAATTTTAATATCATAATTGTAATTTACAAAATATATTATTAAATACAAAAAAATATTAGAATTAAGGTAATGTGATCATTTCTATGTCATGCATAATTTTACCGTGACAGTGAAAACGCTATTTTTATTGATTAATGAAGCACAATTTTAAATATTGTTTGATTTACATTAAAAAAAGATAATTATATTGACATTTTATTACATATTGGTGTGAGTCATGTTGTGTAATAGTCTTATGAAAGTGTGTAGTGAAGTCAAATGTTCCGATTGACCCACCCACCCCACGACCATTTCTCAATGTTGGAAGAACCCAACTTTCTAGTTTGACACGTTTACTTATTTGTTGTAATAGTTCATACCACTAATGTTTTATAATTTTATAATTACCCGTTAAAACATGCTTTTTAAGAGATTTTATATACATATTACCTTATAGGTATTTTTAAAAGACAATGAAGAAAAGCACATGGTAATACACAATTACATTTTCTACTTACTTCAAAAGTTTAATCCTAAAATGATAAAATGTTCAAAATCATGAATATATCGTTCTAATCAACAACTTTGGGTATCTTCTATTTACCAAGAATTCTTATTTTACCATTTATATGGTTTTAAAGTTTGTACGTTTAGTCAAATTTCTAGGGGAGAATTTCTAAAATACACATAATTCAAGTTCCAAATTATTAAACTAAGCATATTTTTTAAATCATTACACAATTAATCATCTTTCATTATTTTATTGATATATTTATTAATTATTTATATTTTAAACATATTATACAAAAATAAAAATATATTAAAAAAGTAGTTAATTGCAATTTTTCAAAATATTAAAAAATTACTTATTTTGTAGCTACCAAGACCCGACATGATTACGTAGATATGAATTCGGTTAATTGTGTTCATATCTGTATTAGATCGACAAATTAAAATATGATATATTTTTATTAGAAATATATAGAATTTAAAATTTTTATAGATTGTTTATTTTGTGTTAAAAATTTCAGAATTCGATTGTTTTGTATTTGGCTTATATTCATATAATAAATATATTAATATAAATGTTAAAATAGATATTTTAATAAAATCATCGTAGTTTTTGCAAACAATTTTCTAAATTGTTATCATAATTATCATGGTCATCTCAACGACGGTACGATCAGCAAACCTCACCGTAATTTTGAAAAGCTAAACCAACAACCAAATATTCATTTTAATTTAACCCGTACAAAACCTGAATTCAATTAATCTGACTCAAGATCACGTAATCGGGTGGTTTCAATCGAATTCATTCCTATATTTGTGTTACAAAATAAGTTTATTTTTTAATATTTTAAAAAATTGCAATTAACTCCTTAAACTTTTTTATTTTGGTATAATATATTTAAAATATAAATAATTAATATATATATCAATAAAATAATAAAAAATGATTAATTATGTAATGATTTTAAAATGATACTTAGTTTGGTAATCTAGAACTTCAATGGTGTGTATTTTATAAATTCTCCCAAATTTATAGCTTGCCAAATCACTAAATGAGATTGTATAGTTAAATTTGGGCTTGCCCATATCAATTTAAAAGCCCAGCTAAGTACCTTTGTAAAATTCAATTTGTATCTAGTTAAATATGAGATATTGGTATATTTCTACTAGCATGTGTCAAATCCAATTTTACTTCTCATTTTGTCGTTAATACTTGATACAAAATAATATCGGTTTGACTTTTTTATTAATTTGATTTATTCTGTCATAGAAAGTGTTTATGTGATCTTACTATGTTGTTATGCACACGTATATGTTTGTTTTTTGGAAGGTAGTAGAATCAACTACCCATACTTGATTTTAATAAACTAAATACTTCGAAAATCAATTGAGAATATATTTGTAGTTATGTCATTAGAGTCATGCAATCCCTCTATAAATTTTAATATTTATTTATGTGTTTTTGTATTTGTTTAATATTATTTATTTAAAAATATAAATCAAGACGAAAATCCAATATCTTGGCAAATCGTATCCATTTGATCTATGGGTTTTAAACATGCCCAAATATCATAAGACATTTTGCAGAATCACCCACAACAAAAACTCATTTTGCACAAAAGTAGATTTTTGCAGTGGGCATATTTGTAAAAAAGCTGAAATATCAAGCACTTTTGGCAATTAATTTAAACAAACAAACCATAATTGAAATTGAATAATAGTCTCAACAACCTTACTTAATTTTAACTAGACTTAAGACTTTGGATTCATCAGCTCTACCTACACAACTATAGTCAATTCGTACCTAATATCTAATTCAACTTTCTCTATACACTAATTACGAAATATTATTTAATAAATAACTTTAATTAAAACAAGAAAATTTCCTCAAACGGTTACATAAATATAAAAAAGAAATCATAAATCAAGCCGTGTCCCCCCGCTAAAGATTCACACTTCGGTACTTGCAATTTCCATAGCCTGCAAAAGTATCACAATAAATTAAAAATATAATTATTTTACATAATATATTAATGGTAATTTGTAAATACTTACTCGGGTCCCTAGATGTTAGAACCGCTAACCCGTTGAACGAACACGTGGCACCATTGCCTGCAAACTGTGACCAATAAGAGCTAAACGCGTAGCTTGCGTGCTTAATCAACGAATCGGGTTTATAACACGCGTCACCGGGTTGAATCTCATCGCATGTTCTATTTCCTTGGCTGCAAGCGTAAGATACCGCCTGTGACAACGCCGTTGTGTTTGTAGTGCCGTTCACGGCGACGCACCAAAGCTTGCCGTTGCTAGTTGGCTTTTCCAGCGGCGGGTAATCGGAAATTGGGGTTTTACCAGACAAGTCGATTGGGTAAATATTCGACCCGTTAGGGTAGAGTAACCCGAAATGACGCTCGGTTCCAGGACCTGGTTTTTGGTTCTCGTTGTAAAGGGCGAAAATTAACGCCGGAATGAAAACCCCAGCCCGGGAGGGGATTCCGATAGGCGGCTTCGCGGCGAATTTTTTGACCACGTTGCGGTTGTAAGTAGCGGAGTTGTACAGATTGGCCCCGAACTGCTCGGAATCGCCGCCGTTAGGCCAACCAGTCTCCGCCACGAAGAGACGAATGTTTTTGTAACCGAGCTTTTCCATGGCGAAGACGACGGCGTCGAGCATTTGGTCAAGAAGATTCGTGTATTTCAGTCCGGAATTCGGGTCGGTATAAGAAAAATTCGAAGGTTGAAGCAATGCATAATCAAGACTGATTTGAAGTGGCTGTGAAGACCAAGCAAAATAAGGATACACATCCACGAAGAAGAAGGATTTGGTTCGGTTCAAGAAGTACAGCAACGGTTCAATAACGTCCTTACTCACGGCGGACTTGAAAGCTCCGGCGGACGGCGGGTACGAAGCTTCCAGAACATCCAAAGCCAAAGGAGTTCCGACTTTAATCTTTTTAAGTCCCAGTTTCCTTACAGAGATTCGGATTCTTTTCATAGCTGGAACCAATTTAAACCACGTCGTATTCGGCTGATTACTAAGGATTTCATTTCCGACGAGAAGGTACCGGATCTTAGACTTCCAGTAAAAAGGTGCGACGTTTTTCAACACCCACTCGTCGGAAACTTTCTGGTCACCGGCGACATCAGGAATGAGCTGATTTGGGAGCATTACAGAGACTTGAAGACCGGTACCTTGGATGGACTTAAGAATTTCAGGGTTAGTATCGTAGATTTTGACCNGAGGATCAAATACGCTATTGTTTTTGTTTGGGGACTAACATTGCCGAAATTGAAGAGTTTGATGATTAATATTGCCAATTTTGATAAACAATAAGGACTAGGTTTGTCAAACCATACAAAAATCGGAGATCTGTTTTGTCATATCAAAACTTTGGGGTTCAAAATTACCAAATTTTCAAAACTATGGAGACTCAATTACGATAACTCCTAAATCATAGGGATCATATCTAAGCATCCCCAAAATATATCTATTTTAAGGAGGCAATATTTCAATATTTTCTACGTAAGTTTCTTCTTCTTTTTCTGTGTCTTGTAGTTTGTTGTTCTCATTCATATACCCATTCAGATCCACGGCTAATCGTGCGACAATGGAGGAGTCTCAGTCCAGAGAAGATCAACGAATCTGTGATATCGAAGATTCTTCAGTGAAACTCATAGAAAGCAATGAATCCTTTAGATCAACAAGGAATTACAAGATTCTCGTAGCGATAAATTATGGGTTTTTATTTGTGGGTTCTGTTTCTTCAACCCTAGTTTTCAAGTTTTACTTCATCCATGGCGGTTCAAGCAGATGGGTCTCAACTTTTGTTCAATCTGCGGGTTTCCCATTACTGTTTCTTGTTGTTTTTCTACCTTTTTACGTCTTTAAATCCACGAAAAGAAAACCCTTTTCTTCTTTCACTGCTACGATTTGGATTATTTCGATGATCGTTGGAGTTTTATTGGGTATCAATAATCTTTTGTTTTCATTTGGAACATCTTATCTTCCTCTGTCAACTTCATCTTTACTTCTTTCATCACAATTGGCTTTTAATCTCATACTTTCTGTTCTTATTGTCAAACAGAAGATCACATTCACGAATTTTAACTGCGTGATTCTCTTAACTTTGAGTTCAGTGATTTTAGCTTTGGAATCGAATCACGATAAACCCCAAAACCTGTCAAAATTTAAGTATTTAATCGGATTCTTTTCTATGATCGGTGCTGGGATTTTATTCGCTTTATATCTTCCAATAATGGAGAAGATTTACCGTCAAGTTCATTGTTATTTTATGGTGGTTGAAATGCAGCTTGTTATGGAAGCATCGGCGACGATTTTCGCCGTCGTGGGGATGGTGGTTGACGGTGGGTTTTCTGAGATGAAGAACGAGGCTGAGAAGTTCGATAAAGGAGTATTTGTTTACTGGCTTTGTATTGTTGGAAATCTTATTATGTGGCAGTTTTGCTTTATGGGTACCGCCGGAATGGTATTTCTGACGACTTCATTGACCGGAGGGGTATGCATGACGGCGTTGATGGCTGTTAATGTAATCGCCGGTGTTTTAGTTTACGGCGACATGTTTAACGGTGCTAAGGCTGTTTCCACCGTTCTTTGTGTATGGGGGTTTTATTCGTATCTTTTTGGATTGAAGATTGAAGCTAAGAAAAAGAAGAAGAAGATGCAAAGACTGATAAATCAAAGCTCCGTTAATGGAGATCAAACTGCATAGTTAAAATTGAAATTCGTTGGAGAAGATGAGAGCTCAAGAATTGATTTGTATTAAAATTTAATTCAGCGGAATATAATCTAATTGGGATGCTATTTATTTCCAATTTAGTACCATATAAGTCATATTTTGGATACAAATTATAAACTTTGTATATTTTAGATGAATTGAATCAAATTGAAAAGCAAAAAAATGATGAATTTAGTCTCCAAACATTTTTCATACTCATAATTTGTAATAATACTCAAATCTTAAAGCTTAGCAATTTTAGTTTTCTAAAATTGTATATTTGTCAAATCAGACTTCTAAAGTAGCAAAATTAGTGTTCGAAATTTTTTTTTGTCTAGAATCTCAATTGCAAAAATTGGGAACCAATCATACTATAAATACTACAATTTTGGGATTGATTTACTTGAACTTACAAAATATGATGACCTATTTTGTCATCACAATTGCCACAATTATCAAATTTGATCGCAAAAATTATCAAAATTATGAAAATATAAAGATCAAATTTACCTATTATTGAATCAATATGAGTATATAATGAGAAGTAAATGTGAAGTGAAATGAATGATGGAATAAGATATTTAATGATGAATATTCTATTGGTTATAAAGTTGAAGATTTTGATAGCTTTATTTGTTGTCTTTAAGGAAATCATCATCATATGACTTGTACCTTCATTCTAACTTTTTTAAGGAATATTTTGTCTTTGTGACAGTAAGTTATTGGTTACTATTACTCCAATACCAATAAAGGGTTTATATCATGATGTCTTTCTTTAACTTTAAATTATTGAGCTTCATGGGCAATTCTAATTTACTTAAATCTCAATATTTGTTATAAAAAGAACATATAAAAATTATGTATATGATTGATCACCATCTATGCTCTGTTAGACACGTAATACATTGACACTTAAAAACGGCAAAAAATGAGAACGAAGACACGACCATCCTAAAGTATCCATTAGGACACGTCAATACCACGTAAGATTTAAAAATAAAAATTTAGTAAAATATAAACGAAAACATCAATATGTATAACAAAAAATGAATAGTATGTCATATATACTATAAATATATGAAATAATCATATGATAATTAATTAAATTAAATATGTAATAAAAAAATAAAGCAATTAATAGTAAAATTATAAAATAAAAATAATTTAAAAATATAATATACATTGAGTTTATTTGGTATAACTTTTTAAAATTGCGGTGTGGTGAAATATCAAACCAGTACTATTTAAAATAAAGCTAAATAATACTGGTTTTGTATGATTTGCATGAATGATGAAAAAATTACGATATATATCAACTACAATCCTTAGCATATTGAGTATTTTTTATTTATAATTACACTAGTGTTAATTAGAACAATTGTATAAGTGGAGTGCATAAATCTATGATTTAAATTATATTTTTTCACTATTTTTTTATCTTAATGGAAAATGAGATGAATAAAAGAAAATCATTACTATTTATCGACATGAATAGAACAATCTGTTAGTTGCACCTTTTGGATCGAGCAGTTTTTTTATTGATGTTGGGCCAAGGCCCAATTAACTCATCATCACAAAATCGGATGAATCTTGTGGTAATTGCATGTTTACTTTATTAGACTTGATTCAATTTCATGAAGAAAGTACATTAGCATATAAATAACGATCATAATATAAAAGATTATAAATAACTTGATTAAATAACACCATGGTTGTAATGAATCTTGTTGAAAATAAATATATCGATTATTCATTCGATATATTGAATAAAATATATATATCATATATATTTTTATTAGGTAATAAGATTATATGTATAAGAGTTAAGCATAGTTGCTAGTCATTGATGAAAAGAAGATTTTCTCTTTCCCAAATTTCTTTATATTCATAAATTCTTCACACTCCACATAACATTTCACGTATATCTCATTACATGATCAAAACCATTTATGAAAATTCTGTCGACATGCTGGTGAATCATTGAAATATTTCCAATGTGCATGTTTGAAATCATGTTGGAGAAATAGTGGTAATATCATATCATTGTTGATGAGACTTCCGGAACCCGGTACCCCGAATTTGACTAGGCCCAAACTTAGTCAGGCCAACTCAAATGACATAAGTCGAACTTGGAGGCCCAGATACAGTCCACGTGAATAGACGACCCGGTGAGAACATTCGGGACTGAAGGCCCGATCTTAGTGATCGGGACCAATCGATGGAATCACGCGTTCTCCTCCTCATCGAGACAGATCGGTCAAGAACGCACAGACTACGCTTCGGGCCATCCACGCTCCTTAGCATGCGACAATAACCTCTGATAATCTTGTCAGATGCATGCATGACAGAATGTACGAGCCTTCCCTGGTCTGGAGACAGCCGACTAGTAGCACCGAAAGGCCTGACGCCGCGCAGCCAACTAGAGCTACGGCCGACGGCTGTCCCGCCCGACACGAGCCGACCTAGCCGCATGGGTCAAGAACAAAACGATATTCTACTGTTCACAGAGCAGGAAATACTTATAAAATAGGCACTTGGGAGCAAAAATAGATCTCTTCTTCGGTTTTTCTCTTGCTTCCCTTACGTTTCCTTTTATTGGTTGTATCTAAAGAACAAATATAACTTGTGTATTGAATAGCTTTGTTATTGGATCGGCTAAGAGTATTTTCAACTCTTAGTCAAGTGGTTTTTTCCCATTTTCCAGGGGTTTTCCACTCTAAAATTGTCTTGTCCTTTTCTATTTGATTCTAGATCGTTTCATCCCTTACAAAACAAATTAAAACCGAGTTCGTCTTGCGATGAACCGGACGACTACTGATACCCCGATTTTCATACCACAACAATTGTATTGTGTTGTAAGAGGATTATATAAGTAATCGTGATTTTAAAAACTGTTTTTAAAATGGCGGATGGTGATTTTATAAAATAACTTTTTTTATTATATTTTTAATTTATTTTGAATTAAACAATAATTATGGGTAAAAATAAAATTTTACATAATATGTTTTACTAACAGTTGTAGAAAATCTAATGCTATTAAATTAATGTTTTTTGTATTCAACTAAACATAATTTATATTGATATTTGATTTTTATATCTAACCACACTCAATATTGTTCAAACATAGTCATGGTGGTGTTGTTTGGAACGACAATCTACTGTCAGATACGGTGAACGTGCCGTAGTTGTATTCTATTTTAACCAAACATCATTAATAACTGCGTTCGTGCCATTGCAGAAAACATCGATAAGTTTACAGTTGATTTAACCTAGCGGCCACCCGAACACACCTTCTAAATATTATTTAACCTTGACAAATCATAGTTTAATTTTTTTAAAAAAATAATTTTGATCAATAATTATAAGAATTTATATTCTAATTTTTTATCAATAATAATTTTTGATAAAATTTTTTTTATATTCTATCAATTATCATATTCAAACTATAAAATAAATATAACAATTTAAAAATGTAGTTTTTGACATAACGAAATTATCATAAAATAATATGAAATATAATTTTTAAATTATACATAATTATTTAAAAATAATAGCAAAAAAGTCATTTTATGACATCACGATCATTATACCGATGTTTCAAAAACATTTTTTTTTTAAATCACCATTAGTTCACCCCACAGCATAGTACAATCATCTCACCTCAAGGTTTTTTATCAAACGCAGTTCTAAACGTGCTTAGTATGTATGCAACTGGTGTAAGAAGAGAGAGATAAGGTATTTAGATCTGGTTTTTTACGGGGTTTTTGTAAGAATTGTAATGTTGTGAAACCACAAATAAGTGCAAATAAATACATACATATTAAATATGCAATTAGACAACACATCACCACATCAAACAAAACAGGCGCCAACGAGGATATAGTTATTAAGAGTTATACCATTTTGTTATATTATATTTGAGTACACTTCTCACTTATTAACTTGATTTTAGAAATATATTATAAATTGTATCTAAAAAATGGCTGATCAACAATGAACCAACCAATAGTGGTGTTGTTTGGAACGACAGTCCATCATTCGGTACG
>RWGZ01000296.1:0-10222 GCA_009725065.1 Utricularia reniformis | reverse complement strand
AATTATCAAGAACCGACACAGAAGGAGATTCGACATGGACGATATATATCTCAGAGTTAATTCTAACGATGAAAGGAAGACAAAAAACAATGAAAAATGTGAGAAAGTGCAGTGGATTTGCCATACTTGGAATCAATAGATGCAGAAAAATGGAAATATATAGGATATACAGAGAACAAAGGATGTTGTAATTGTATTAGTGACTGGTGGTGCAGAAGCCATTAAAATTTAGTTAACTGACCTTTCATTGAAGAAATTCAAAAAATAAAGACGAAGTCTTCGTTGTATTGAAAAGGATGGCAATGGCTAAAATTCAACAAGCAAATTGTCTCATTCTTTACGCGCTTTCAAGTGAGGGAATCGAAAATTTAACAACAATTTACATCATAATATAAGGCAATTTCGTTGAAATATTACTAATGAAAATACTGGTTTTTTTAGAGCGGTTCAGGTTTAAGGAACACGGGAATTTTAGCATCTGCGTTTTGTGTCCTATAAATAGAGCACTCATTCTATGCCAAAATTCAATCGTTCAAGAGTGTGATAACGCATTGCACTTGATGTTACGAAGAAGTTGAAGTTTGTATGGATATCATTTTTTTGTGATAGATTAATATAATAATTCATTGTTCAATTATTTTGATATTGATAATCCAAGTCATCCATACCATTGGATGGAGAAATCTAACGATTACAACAACATTCACAACCTTACAAGGGTATAGGGAGGTATGCAATAAACGATTGGAATACTTTGGATACATCACTCAGTGGGAACGTGCCACATCAACTTCAACTTCACAAGGGTATCGGGAGGTATCAGATAAAATACCGATGCCGGAACCAATAATAGTTTGTAGATTGGGGACCAAATGTGCTATTTTGTAGAACAACTTCACAAGTCATAACCTAACCAGTTTTAATCTTTGAAATATTTTGTAGGCCGGATCCGAAAAACTCATGATCCCTTTCAACCTGGTATCGGACAAAATACCGGTACCGCCTGAGAATTCACATGCCATCCCGTATAAAAACAAGGATTAGGTTTATTGTTTTCGTATTAATTTAGCTAAAAAATATTGATGATGGTAATTATCACTAAATCTAAATTTGAGAAATATTAAAGGCACTAGAGAATTACTATGCCATAAATTGAAATTACAGACACAAAATGTGCCATTTTGTTTTTTTGTGGGACTTCAATTAACAATATTGTAAATATTTGAAACCATATTTGACACACACAATTAAGATTGAAAACGGGTTTTTCAAAATATGAAAATTACGATAACTTATATTGCAAAAATATGAAATTTTATATATCAAATTTATCAAAATGACAAACAATCAAAACTTTTGTTGCCAGTGGGCGATTATTTTGTATTCAAAATTGGAGTTTATAATTCTATTTAAAAGAATTTTATCGACAATTAACATCCATCATTAAGACTTTTTTTATGTCAATTGATTAGATTATTGTAGAATTAGTGTGTCAGTTATTAGTTTTCATGCTTCTTATGTTGTGTAATTTTTTTTGGTGAAAATGGAATTCTGAATTGAAAAGAAATGGATTTTCAAGCTGAAAGATTGATGATTTTGTCATATTTTAAGATTTATAGATTGAGAAAATGATGTGTTTAGTAAATCAAAATTTCGTGTTTTTGTAAATTTGGTCTAGACATTAATTTGACATTCATAATCCACGTACTTTGATCATTTTGCAAAACGGAATTTGTAATCCACGTATTCGTTTGGAATAAAAATAATCTAGGAATACTCGAACGAATACGTAGACTAATATCAATTAATTTCAGAAACATCCAACTGTCCAATTTTGCAAACTGAATAGAATACCCGAACATCACATTACTATATGATTAGAAATAACAACCACATATTCAGATAGTAAACCGGAATATGAAAGTACCATAAAACCTGCTCTTCACCAATCAGAAGACCGAAAGATATGTATCAAACCATGCTAAAAAATTTCAGAATGATCCAATGGTACAACTATGAGATTCGAATCGAAAAACCAACTTCCGTATATTTAAAAAATCAGAAATGATTTTTATTCGTGGATTACATAATCCACGTATTCGTTCGGAATGGTCTTAATCATCCGGAATGGTATTCGCCCGGAATAATATTCATGAGGACTTCAAGCAATTTTTTATTAGTCGTAGCATCACCGTATCTGCCATTGGTGATTAATTAATTATTCTAAATTCCTTTATGGAGTTATCTATTAACGTTATTTGTTTGAAGTTATATATCGTGAAGGGGACATCGAATTTATATATTTTATTAATTGCCCGGAATGGTATTCGTCGGGAAATATAATTTTATGGAAGTGTCCTTCATATTTATTTTAATGATCATTTGGAATGGTATTCTTTAGGTAATATATATTTATGTGACTCGCCTTCTTAATTCACCTACGACATTATTGAGTTGAACTATTAAGCTCAAGACAATACATTTTATGTTAGTCGGATTTAAGAATAATGTTGATGCTCCCGATGGATCTATTTTTCTCATAATCTCTTTGGGAGATAAAAAATATCGAGAAATTTAATGGCGGTATTCGTAGGGATGGATCTTCTTATCATCCATTATAATGATATTATAAAGGAGTGCTTTATATTTGTTCGGGCGATTGTATCCAAACCTCATTTGATGATAAAGTTTCCTATCCCCTCGGGTATAAGAAAGATGAAAGGGAACCCGGAGTTAGCACTTTCTTGTTGTAATATCATGTGCCAAATCCTTATGTATGGTTCTAGAGCGAAGAAATCAGTTTGGAATGTAGATGTCTTATCAGAAAACATGAGTTGATTCAAATGACGAGATCGAGACTGAGGAGGGTCCGCCACCACATGCATATTCTGGATTGGCTGCGCTATTTCCGGAACTTGTGGGTCCTCTCATGGCGGATATCCTCAAGGAAGAGATGGTGATAAATGAGCATGACCCTCCAATATAAATTCTTGCCATTGAGCGAGAGTCCTGGGAGCGTCATCAAACTGCGATGACGAATTTTGATCCAAATCGGTTGATTATGGAGGATGCGAGAGGTGTGGTGAAGGATCTCTTGAAACCTCATCCTTCTACGATCGTTATCAAGAAGCGCCTTAGTGGGACTAGTGAAAGTTCGATCTCCCATAAGAAGAAAAAATAGGGTGTTTCCCTGTATTTGTAATCTCTCTCCCCTTTTTTCGTACTTCTATAAATTTTGAGAAATAATATTGAATTTTCCTGACTCCCAAAAAAAATACCACTCTGAATAATCCGCTACTTTGATAAAATAAGAAATCCGGAATAATTTGTGGCTTTTTATATAACCATTCTGATGGATAACTTGCAATTTCGTAAAAATAGCCCGATCATGTAGATAAGGTCAATCACGGACCACGTGTTATTTCAAAACCTAGATGGTTCCTTGATTATGATCTCAACCAGATTAAGAGAATTTGATGTATAATAATCTTTCAGTACATCCAGATAACTAGCTCCATACTTTTCCATCCAATAAATCAGACTCTCTGATCGCAAAAAGTAAAACATCCCTGTTGATAACTTTGGTCATAGTTGAGAGTCCCACCCATAAATAAAATTTAGTGAAATGTACGCCATAAGGAGAATATATGACCATTTCAATCATAATTCTGATTGATCGGCCATAAACACGATTCCTTGATGGAAGATAATAGAATAATCTATGCTATAAGATCATTAATTGGTCCCGCTGGTTGTAAAAGAAAATACCCAACCACAACAAGAATTCCTTAAATCAATTCCGACGTTGGGCCTCAACATGCTACTAAAACCTGTTGATGATACAATCATTAGATTGATGTGCCAGATAATGCGATTAATAACTTTCATAAGTCCATTCATCTCTAGATGTGCCATCGACGTAAAGCGCTTTTGAATTCCATAACACTTGCACCATTCATTTACACGCTTTCCAGAGAACTGTGTTCCATTATCAATACCAAAATCCTGGGAATTCCGAATCGACAAACAATATATCTCTAAAGAAAACTTATAATTAAATGCTCCCGGACTCGGGACACAGCTTCGACTTCAATCAACTTAGAGAAATGCTCTATGGCTACAATACATAATTTCTTTGGACTATGAGCATTCGTAAAAGGGCCTAAGATATCGATACCCCACGTGTCAAAAGGACAAGTTGTCGTTAAAGACTTCATAGTTGCCCTTGGCACATGATGTACATTTGAATGGAACTCACAAGCGGAACAAGCTCGGACTAAGCTTATGTAATATTTTACCATCGTTGGCCAAAATATCTGACCCGTTTAACCTTTAAAGCCAATAACCGACCCAATGAATGATCACCACAGTCCCTAGCATGGACTTCTTCCATAACGACATTTGCCCGAATTTGGCACGAACATCGAAGATAAGGTCCGCCAAAATTCTTCTTGTATAATTTCTCATCCACGTACACGAAATTCATAGCTCTTTGCATCGTTCTCCGGGCCTCACCTTCGTGAATAGGCAACTCACCATTGACTAAATAGTTAAATATGATATCCTTCCATAATGGCTCATAAAGTATTGCCTCCAATAAAAACCCAGTGTTGTTCAAGAGCTCCAAATTCGCCACTTAGCATGTCGAATTCTTAGTCAAACTGATAGACGGCTGATTATGGATCATAGTCGTGATTATTGATTTATCTAAAAGTTCCAAAATTATGGCCGACTTTGCCAGACCGTCTGCCCGAGTATTCTCCTCTCTCATAATATACGGAGAAAGAATATCTTAAAACTTTTCACGACCTCTTTCAACTTTCCCAAGTATAATACCATATACTCATCATTCGTAATAAAAGTTTCTGAAAATTGATTCACTACTAACTATGAATATGAGATAGCATGTAAACGGACGATCTCAATCTCGACTGCTAAATTGAATCCAAAAATCAATGCTTCATATTTTGCAACGTTATTAGTTGCCGAAAAACGGAGCTTTACGGCATATTCATGCTCCTCTCAATACTTTCTTTCTTTGAAATAAATGCCAATGCCGGATCGCCCGATTGACACTAATCCGTCAAAGAATAAATCCAAATATTCTTCATTACCTAACTCTTCTGCTCAAGTCATTTCTACTATAAAATCCACTAGGACTTGCGACTTTAAAGCCCGTCGCGAAATATATTCGATCTAGTATTACCCCAACTCAATACGTTTGGCCAACGTGCCTGAGGCATCAACTTTCGATAATACGCTCCTGATAGGCTGATATGTAAATACTGCAATATAATGACCCTGAAAATTGTGTCTTAGCTTATGGGAGGCCACTATCAAAGTTTGAACAAATTTTTCCAAGTCCGTATAGCGAGATTCCGGGCATTGCAATTTCTTACTGACATAATATATGGACCGATGTTCCTTGTCAATGATTATGACCAAGGCGGCACTGCCATCCTCTTTAAACACTATTAAATATAAGCCCAAAGGCTCCCCGGGAGAAGGGGAAAACATAAGTGACAGTTTACTAAAATATTCTTTCAACTTCCAAAAGCTAAATTGCACTACTCATCATTCAATTGTAACAGATTTTCCTTACGCAAGGCCCAAAAGAATGGCAAATTTTTCTCTGATGATTGGGAAATAAATTGATTCAATGATGATAAACGTCTAGTTAATCTCTAGACCTCCCAGATCGTTGTTGGAGGTGTAATTTGTTGAATATATGTGATCTTATGAGGATTAATTTATATTCCTATTTCAAATACCATAAAACAAGGAATTTCACTCATTTTACACAAAACGCGCACTTAAGTGGATTCAATTTCATTCAATACTTCTTCAGTATATTAAAACAATCGTTCAGATACTGGATATGATTTTCACCATGTTGGATTTTTATCTGTATGTCATCGATAGACTTCCAAACACTTTGGTCATATCATTGAATATCGAATTCATCAACCGCTGATATGTAACCCCTGCATTCTTATACCCGAATGTCATAACTTTGTAGCAAAAAAATGTCTTTATTTGTCATAAATGAAGTAAATGATTTGTACTCATGATGCATAAAAATTTGTTATAACCCTTAAAAGCTCCTAACATACTAAGAAATTCAAAACCGTAGGCCGCATCTACCATCATGTCAATGGCACGTAGTGGGTATGTATCATTCGAACATGCTTTATTCAAATCGGTAAAATGAATACAGACTTTGGGACCACCACTGGATTCACAACCCAATATGCGTATCTAACAGGTTCTATGAATCTTGCAAGCAGCAAACTCTCAACTTCCTCATCAATGGTCTTCTCTTTTTTGGAGAACTTCCATTTTTTCAGGTGAACTAGTCGCATATATGGGTTAACATTGAGTCTATGTGAATAAACTTGGGGATCCACCCTAACATAATTCTGATAAGATCAAGCAAAAACATCTTAATTATTTAGCAAAAAATAAGATTACCTCCTTTTCAATCTCTGACGGTATCTCTTAGTCAATTACAACTGTCTTCCGTGAATTAGCGGAAAATAAAGGTATTGTCTTAATACCTAGTTCCAACTTCATATCATTCTCTTTATACTTTCCAAAAAATACCTGATCATCTGAGTTGAGGCCATCATCTGCCAAGAATTCCTCCATACAAACAGACTTCTTCACACTGGAGAATTCGATACCGCTGCGGCCCATGATATTGTAGCAAGAACGTGCCAACTCCTGATTTCCTTTCATTTTTCCAATATCCGAAGGGGAAGAAAATTTCATCATCAAATGAGACTGAGAAACAATCGCCCCAAATATATTCAACGCACTTCTTCAAAGAATAGTATTATAAGGGAGGATAGAGAGATCCACCAGCAAGAATTCCCCCAAAAGAGTTCTCGAGATTTTTGGGTCTCCCAAAGTTACAGGGAGAGAAAGTGACCCTTGGGGGGAACAATGCTATTGTTAAACCCGATCAACTTAGTTTGAACTGGTTGGAGTGGTTCATTGCAAAGACATATGCTCGAAGGCTACAAGAGCAAAATGTTCACAGCCTCTCAAGTATCTGCCATAACTCGAGAAACATGATGATTTGCGATAACAGGAGAAACAACAAGGGCATCATCCTGTGGGGAGAAAATATCAGATAAATCTTCCGGTCCAAAAGATATAGACATCCTCTCCAAATCATATAGCTGGACCAAATTCATCTCCAACCCTTCTACTCTAACAACCGATGGGATTGCTTCTGAGCTCGGTCCAAATATCCAACTTTCTGTCCTTCAGCGATAATCATAATATTTAGGCTAAGATGCCCCCAAGATGGCTCTGATTCATGAATGCTCAAAATAGGCTGACCCGGATTCATGCGAGCGGGAGGAGGCGGTTTTTGTTGATTTTCCCTTGCACGTGGATGACCTTCCCACGGCTAGCCTTGCTGATTTCTGTTATGAGGGTTTCTACCATGACCATGATAGTTCCCTCTTCTTGTGCCCTTGCGGTTCTGTCAACCACCATTAAAAAATTCTCTTTGGCCTCCTATCGGATAGTGGCCGCGCTGTCCACCATATCTACGACCTCTCGTGTCATGTCGTGGCAGATCAATCTTGGGGAGTTTCTCTGTATCTCCTGGCTGAATATTCAAACTTATCTTTCCCGATTCAACTTTGGGTATTCCTTCCATGGTATTATTCAACTCATCTAGCTAACAGAGTTCCAATAACCTCTCAACTTTAGACATTAACTCACGACAGTCATTAGTAGAGTGTCTGAAACTCTGATGAAAACGACAAAATATTTGAGACTAATGAGTCCCCGGCGTCGGTGCCTGTAACGGAGGGGGATACTTGAGGGATCCTCTATTCTTTTCCTCAATAATTGCAAAAATATGTTCATAACTGAATGCCGGAGAGATCCTTTTCATGGGCTTTGGCTGTGCAAAACTCATATTCTTCACGCGATTTGCAGCGATATTATGTGACCCATAATTACGAAGTTCTATGATCACACAATCCTTCATATTCTCGAATATACTATGTGCACAGTAGTGCAAGCTCTTCCATATTCTCCGAAGAGTCCATGTTCAGATAATTGCATAAGGAATGACTAGCCAAAATAAGTTGTAACACACAAACTTTCTCACTAATAGTGATCCAAGGCATTTTTCATGCACTCTGCCTCGAAATGGCACAAAACTCAAAAACTTCTGTGATGAATCATACTGCAATGCGGTCAAATAAGTAATAGACTTCATAGGTGCATTAATTCCGAATAGAATTGATCCTTGAAATCTTAATACGAAACAATAGAAACCTCGACAATCGATTGAACCATCTGAGAACATACTCTTTCAAAGAAACAACAAAAATAAAGCACATAGCCGCATCACTAAAGTTCATCAAATTGACATAGATCTTTAGATTCGATGTATGAGCATTAATAATTTTCATGCCTCGAAACGAATCACAAATTGATATTGTGGAAGATCCTTAGACATCTCAATATACTCCGATCTTGTAGCATTAATATTTTCATGGAAAATGGAGATAAAGCGCTCGAAGTGTTCTATGGACTATGCGAAACTTCCATTGACGACAAAGTCTTTCCTCTTCCGTTATAGGGCTCGATTGCCCTCTCTTGCGCAACATAATCACCTTCATAAGGGAAGGTGTGGTGAGTATCCCGGGTATGTTCACCATATATCATTCTTTCATATCCGAGGCCCAGATTGGCCTCCAAATGATTCATCCCAGCATCATTCAGCTCGATTTGTTATTCATCTCTTGTAACTTTAACTCGATCAAGTTACCAATCCTTTGTAAAGTAAAACTTTGATCTCCCCCTAATGTAACAGATGGTGCTTGGGGGTTACGAACAAGACCTATATCTTCAACACCAACTTCCTCATCGGCATGCTTTAAGACAATATTACTTCTCTGGCCCTCATTCGGGCCTCAACATCCTCTAATTGAGCGAGTAACATACGTCTCCGCTCCTATAAGTCTTCATCATTATGATTACGATCGACCAATCGAGCTCGTGCTGGCAGTGAAACATGAACATTCCTTCGAGCGACTCGTCGGCCCGCTTTTTCGAATTTAAAACATCTCGACAATCAACGAGGAGGTGGAGGATAGACAATAGGTGCTTCTTAATGAATTCCCGCTCCGAGGTTGAGTAGTGATCTCCTGAACCGTGGGCTCCTCCAGAAACGATGATTGAGTCCCCAGTAATATAGCGCCATCATTTTTTCCAACTACCAAAGGGTTTGGCCCCATTTTGATCTCTTCATTATTATCTCCCTCTTCATAATTATGGATCATCATTATAGCAACAACTAGCCAAACTCGGCAAAAAAACTCTCAATGGGTCTAAGTCTCGGTTCCCACGGACGACGTCAAACTGATCTTGTCTAAAAATATTTCTCGTTCTTATTCTCGATCAGTCAATTTCCTTTATTATCTTGAATTTAATTAATGTGAAGACACCAGCGATATACGAGATTGAGCATACGTCATATGGAGAGCAAAGTTCCACCTTAGTTTTCACTATGAAAAATCAACGAATACAAGCACAATCAAGAGATATCATAACTCCGAATGAATATAGCCCAAAAACGATCGATTCAACGCAATCTATCCCGAAATAACAATTCTACGTGAACCATAAGTGCAAAACCACGCGACTAACCAAACCAACGTGACTAGCAAAGCTCACGCGACTCCAGGAAGCAAAAACACGCGACTCAGGCTAGAGAGCAAATCCTCGTGACTCCGAAAGAAAGTTCATGCAAAACCCTTGCATTAGGAAACATGTCAAGAGTCTGAACCTTTTTCGAGTGCATAAGAATCTATATTTATAGAAAAATTGGGCTCAATAGATCGACTTAATGTCTAAAAGTCTAATCTTAGTCAATTTGGCCCAGTTTGGCCATTAGTTGCTCAAAACTTCCAATTTCGCTGAAATATGTATCGTCATGTCTCATGTTTTCTGAAGTGCATCCCGATTGAACAACGATCATACGTAATGACGAGAAAATACCCTTGATCGGTCTCTGATATCTAAATACTTAGAAGGTAGCTCGAAAATATCACAAAATCTCACCGACGTGTTCTCCGAGTGTCTAATTATGAAAATACTTCTGGTATCATTCTAGATTGGAAACATCCAAAACTGATCAAAATGTCATTAGAATTCCTATATAGGGGCTCGGGATGCCTAGATTACAAGATTG
>RWGZ01000295.1:0-10238 GCA_009725065.1 Utricularia reniformis | reverse complement strand
AATCGCCGATCAATATCTCAAATCCTCTAAGCAACAGATGATCAATAATCCGATTATCGAGAAGAAAAATTACGAGCAAGCGGTCGATTTGGAGGAGGAGGAAGATGATGACGACGACACAGTGAGCTGCGCTAGCTCGGATCTCTTCGAGCTTGAGAATCTTCCGGCGATCGGAATCAAACGGTGCAAGGAAGAATTGCCGGTTTACGAAACTACCAGTTTCCATGCCAACATAGCCAAAGGTCTCCTCGTCTTGTAAAGAGACTAGTTTTCAATTTTCATGGGATTAATTAAGTTCCTTTTCCTAGCAAATTTTAAAATCTTTAATGTTACCTAAGTTAAATCATACTGAAAATGTTAAGTTGGTTATTAGATACTATTTATAAATTAAAATATTTTTATTTTCACAATAAACAATATTATTAACATTCACCATCCAGCTTTGATACGAAATAAAAATTTGGAATCGAATAGACTGTAAAAGTATTCGTATAGTTTAATTTATAAGAGAAGTGAAATATATTAAAATATTAAAACAAATCAATTACATACTCCCTTTATAAACTATGACATATATATTCCAAAATTTGATAATATTATTAAATTGTGTAAGTTATATGATGAGAGCTCCAGATTCTCTAGAGACAAATTTGTGCATCTGTAGAGGCCCAGAATCTGTACTGTGAATCTGTAGAGGTCCAAACTATCACAAGAGACGAATTTGTGCAACTCGAGTTCCATAATTTAATCCTAACCCAATTACGTAAAGGGGCCCAGAGGTCCAAACTTAAAAAAGGCACGAATACTTGACAGGACCGAAGGTAAGGTACCAGTTGTCATGTCACTCTTCGGGGATCAATTCTAAGGATCGACCTAGCGGTTACAGGCAGTTAATGAGTACTAAGACATTACGCTATATTCAATGGTGGCATTAAGACGTGCAAACGAATGTTACAGGAGGCAAACTACACATACTATCACGCCCATAAATATGAGCAGGGAAGACTAGCTCAAGAGAACCATATGTGTGCGATAATACGGGTTGTTACCCTATTGTTTTTCCGGTTGCGCATTTACTTTTGGCCTTTGTTATTCTCTTCAACTTACGATCTCGTGTAACCATAATTGTTTTTATCAATTTATTGACTAAGAGTATTTTACGCTCTTAGTCCTGTGGTTTTTTCTCATTTCTTACGAGGTTTTCCACGTTAAATTGTCATGTCGTTCATTTACTTACATTTCATAATTGTTTTCCGCATTATAAACAAATCAAAACCGGTTCAATTCAGTGTGAACTTGTTTATTGTTAATACCCCACTCTTTTAGACAATAACATTATATGTTAATTATTCAATTTTGAGATATGTATGTAGCCTTATTCATGGTATACTTGGTCATGTTTTCTAGATTATACATAAACTTAGTATATGAAGTGAATGAAACCTCATAACTACATCTTAGTCATTAGAAGTTTGAACTAATTATTTTCTTCTACTGGTATGACGAACCGAGTGATCATATGGTTTTGCTAAAAAATAAAGTTTATGTTGTTTCATATGAGATAAACTATAATTGCTTTAGTTTATAAATAATAAATATAATGAGTAATTTTGTCAATATGATTAGTTTATCTTATGAATTATCTATCACGACCCATTAAATTTTGAATTATACATGTTATCAGAGCTTGAGGGTGAGATAAGACTGGTTCTTACTAGTTTAGAAAAAAATATAATATAAAAGTGCATTTAATTTAGGCAACATCGACTTATAACACAAATACTATAGAACCTATTGAAGCAATTCTT
The DNA here is from genome assembly GCA_009725065.1 of Utricularia reniformis. Taxonomy (NCBI): domain Eukaryota; kingdom Viridiplantae; phylum Streptophyta; class Magnoliopsida; order Lamiales; family Lentibulariaceae; genus Utricularia; species Utricularia reniformis. The sequence continues at coordinate 8,430 of RWGZ01000295.1, read as the reverse complement.
AATCGAATTAAGACAATTTGACTTGACATGAAAGTATTTAGAATATTATCTCAAATCGATTATAAAAATATAATTATTTTAATTTATTAGAATTGTGATGTTAGAAGTAATTGATTTAATCAAATATTTTATTCTTTTATTAACTTTGACTACATGCATACTCCTCTCTTTCCATGTGAATCATTAATTTTTATATTATAAAACGTTAAATTAAACTAATTACTTGTAAAATTAGAATTATAAACTAGAGTAATTTTATTTTTATAACCTATATATATATATATATATATATAATATTTGCTTATATAGGTACTTTATGAAAGAAGACATATAGTTATATTATGTCTTCTTTGTTAATATTCAGTGACTAGGGGTAAAATATTGGGTAACACTATGAATGACTATTATTGTAAAAAGTAACTGTATTTTTTTGTTAATTTTTTTAAAGTCACTGAATTAATTTATTTTGTGAACATAACACTGATTTGCAGAATGCGGTGACAGCTTTTTTAGTAGCTCGGTTTCTAAGATTTATAGAAACCGAGCTCAACTTTCAATCTCTGTTATCTTTTTATTATAAAAATTATAATTTAAAATAAAACATAATAATAATAATTGTAGGTCGTTTTAATAAAAATAGAAACCGATGTATTAAAAAAGATGTTCAAAAAATTGTAAATCAATGCTATATTTGAAAAATAATTTTATTCACTATTATTTTTTATGATCATGATAACTGACACGGTTAACTTTATCAAAAAAACTCTACTGACTAGTAAAGTAAACTAAAGAGTGACTCTGTGTGCATTCATTAATATTTGACTTCTTTTTTATGCCATACCCATCTAATTGGCTAAGTAGTCCTTTTCACACCAAACTTTAGCAAATAATCTATTTCAAGAAATGATTTGTATAATAGTCTATTTTTTTATCTTTTTTGTCAAATAAACTTCTTGTGAGAAAAATTTTATATCTACATTTTTAGTAATATGTATTAGATTAATTAAATAAAATATATTATTTACATTTTTTTATTAAAAAGTAAATGTATCAATAAACATGTTTCCATAATTAATTAAAGAAAATATATTTTATCATTTTTATTAAAAATAAATGTATAAATCAAATTATCAAAATATCCTTTTATATATTTTAATTAAAATACATTAACATATAATATATTAACATCTAATCTTATAATGTTAAGTTTTTAATAAACTAATAAATTTCGATTAAAAATAAATTAAATTCGGTTACTAAAATCGCATTTCAAAAAAATTGAAATACATATAATAATAGAAAATACAAGTAATAAATTGTACAAAAAAACATAAACGAAAATATATCAACGAGATAATTTTATATTTAAATTACATAGAATAAATTTTATATCATAATAAAAATTATAATAAATTATAATTTATAAAACATTTAATTTAGGTATATTTAAACCCAATGAAATAAATATAAATAAATACACACAAATAATTATATCAATTAAACAACATAAAATAAAATAGAATCAATGTGATAATTAAATATAAAATTACATTGAATTAGTTATGAGAACTCATTTTTCCCTAAATTATTGGAAAATAATTTAATTTGATGAATTCAATAAGATGACAATTAAATACAATAAATTAGTGTCATCTAAATATTGGAGTGCCGTTATGGAATGATGATTTTTAATATCATCTCTATTGCTGATTTATATTGACGAGGATGTTCTGGATTTCGTAGGATAGAGATATTTTACAAAAAAGATTCGGACATTAGCATTGTATAGTAGAATGATAGGCGTTTCATTTGATTCTATACAAGCACATATGAGTGCAATTAATTAAAAGAGATGTCAATCATTTCATTATACAATGTTATGTATGATATATGCAAAATATTATGAATCTGGCTAATGAGATGCAATGCCTAAGTAGTTTGAGTCAGCGGTGCAGCTGTCGTAAAAGCCAGTGTCCAAAATATTATTATAACAGTGTCAAAATATGAATATTTTAATAATACATGTCCTTTTAAATGTCATTTCCTATTAATACTCATACACTTTTTCTTCTATAAGTCGATCCTCAACCTTGTCCGTCCGAAAACTTTATTCTCTTATCAACATCAGCTTTCTCTTTGTACACATCATCATTCTTTAATTTTATAAATAATTTTCCTCTCATCTCTACAATAATGTTCAAATAATTATAATTTTTGAATTATATTTTTTTACATATCAAATAAGAATCATAATATTATCGATAAAATCATTATATAAATATATTATAAATATTTATATTTTATAATTATTTTAAAATTAATTTTCAAATATTTTTTTTAATAAAACAGAGGAAATTTCCTCTGTCTGTCTAAAAGAATGCCATGTTGGCCATCCAGTCAGACTGGGCGGTCAACGATAATGATGGCATAAATAACAATGATTTGTTGGAAAAAAAATTTAGAGGGATATAAATCTTAGGTTTATATGATATAATCAACATTTTTTCTAATTAAGTAATTTATATCAATCATATTAATCACGTCACCTATTTACTATTTAAACAAAATTTAAAATTATCGATTAAATATTAATTTGTTAGTTTGAGCAAATTAATCATATGTAATAAATACCATATAGTTTAGTGTTTAGTTCGTGATTTAAAACATAGAACTAGTTTAATGTATGTGAAATGAGACTAAATACAGTCCCTATAAAAATATTTCTATATTTTAAAATTTTCTACATATCATTTAATAGAAAATTTTATTTTAACATATATACATTTTCAATTTATTTATATATTTAAAATTATCATTGATATTAGTCAATCATTAGCAATTTTAATTATACTTATATATATATATATATATAATCATGAAATTAAAAAGATGCAATAAATATAATTACAAAGTATTGTTATTCTTCTAACTAATATGGTAGTGTTTTAATGTAAGAAAACCGGTTATCTAGGGCACTACTCGTTTTGATAAAGCGGTCGCGTTCTTGAAACCTGACCGCCTTATGTATGAAACTCGTTCACGTTCTATTAACGCGGCCGTTTTTTCAATGCAACACGACACATACTCATAACACAGATTTTGATCTATATAACCCGATCTCATTGTATTTTGAAATTCACTACTTGAAGAATAATCGACATCAATTTGGAGTAGATGTTTTTCCACGTTAAATAGCATTGTTCTTGCTCCAATTACGCTTATAATATGGTCCCACAAATAATATAATAATAAAACATGTTCCAACAATCTCGAACCTACTACCGTTGGTATCTCATTCTTTTAAACCACAACATATATTAAACAAAAAATTAAATAAAAACAAATATTTAAACTAAATATATTAAACATATTAAACATCAATTTAAATTAAAACAAATATTTAAACTAAACATTAAAGTACATCCTAAACTAAATATTCCATACATATTAAACAACAATTTAAATAAAAAAAAATATTTAAACTAAACATTAAACTAAATATTCTAAACATATTAATCAACCATTTAAATTTAAAATAAATATTTAATCTAAACATTAAAGTACATCCTAAGCTAAATATTCTAAACATATTAAACAACAATTTAAATTAAACAAATATTTAAACTAAATATTTTAAACATATTAAACTAGTACTTAAATAAATATAAATATTTAAAAATATCAGAGAATTAAATTATATCTTAATTTATATTAGGTAATCGAGAGGAGTAAGATGATGTAAAAAATATTGGAATGTGAGGTATCATAGCCGTGGGGGGATTTAATGATAATAATGAGAAAAATACATAATAATGACATAAATACATAATTAGCCCAACATGTCGTAAATTATTTCTAATTTACAATAATAATAATAATGAGAAAAATACATAATTAGCCCCTTAACTTACTAGCTGTGTAAAGAGCATATCCTGCAATTTACGAAATTATAAGAATGATATCTAAAGTTATCAATAACATTTGATTTTTACCCCGCGCATTGAAGCACCGGTTTTTCGTAAGTTAAAAACCGTTTGAAAACCCCTCACAAAGTACGCAAATAAAACCCGTTTGAAAAATTATACAAAATTTACCCTTGATATTCGAGAATTGTGAATAAAATATTAAAAATTTACGAGTTCATTAAAGTGTCAATGATAAATGATATTAGAAATTTGAGGTGTATTTTGTGCATTTAATTGAAGTTGGAGAACTATCAATGCATACTTTTGCTAAAAAATGTACTATATTTACAATTCGTAATTTGGAAGACATACTCTTTATACAGTCCATGAGTTGGAGACCGAGGTCCTACGAGTTTTTTTATGAATGATAACAATGTCAGAAGTATTTTAAAATTAAATTATTACTAAATTAAAAAAAAAACATATTCTAACTTACGTTTCTAACACTGATTTTTACAGCTTTTTCATATGACAATTTATATTTAATAAAAAAGAATATCATACATCTAATTTTTTTAATAAAATACATTTTGAGTTTCTAGCATTTAAAAAAGCATGATAACTTTTAAATTTTACAAATACTAGAGTTATATTACTCTTTATGAATTAAAATTATATATATAATATTTAGATTAGTTTTTATAAAAGGAGAAATTTGTTAGTGTATTTTCAATTAAAATATAGTGTATTAATTGAAATTAAAATGATGATTGACCAGCTAACACAAATTAACATTCATAATATTAATCCAAATTATAATGTTAGGCCTAAACTCAATAGTTAGCATTTGTTGTTTATTTTTTAGATTAACAATTAATTGCTATTTTTTAGAATAACTATTAAATATTTTTTTAGTCATGTAATTAATATACATTCATGGTTTGACATTCGGAACACCTACCGAATAGAGTTATGATATGATAATAATTTTTACTCAATGTTATAAATTATACTCCAGTTTTAGCATTTTAAATCATTTGGATAAATTAGTTATGCATTTCCCAGATATACAAGAAAATTAAATAATAAATTAATTTATATAATTGAATGTTTTTCTTTATTGTTTATTTTATTATTTTTAAAATCTAATACAACTCAAAGAATTATATTAAAAGAAATTAGAAAATTGATATTTTTCTTTTTGATTAAAGAAAAATTGTTTTAATCAGATGAAAAAACTATAAAAATCAGTGTTAGAAATGCAATTTAGAATATATCAGTGCTAAAGTGATTATTATTTTTAATTCACTTACATTTTAATTTTAAAAGACTTCTCACACAGCTATGAATACATTTTTACCCGTGGTCCTACATCACCCTAATAATAATAAAATAAATAAAACATTTTAAATATCTCATTATTATATAAAAACAGGTACTTTATCAAAGAGACATAGTTCTATTCAGAGTGACTCAGTCTGTGTGTGCATTCATTGATATTTGACTTATTTTTTGTGCATGGATTATCTTATCCGATTATGTAGTGGGAGTCAGGGGCGCAGCTTTCGTAAAAGCCAGTTGCAGGGCACCAACCCAACATGATCGCGGACGAATATTTCAATTTTGCTGATCCCATTAACACTATTATTCAAATGTGAATATAAAGTCGATTTGATTAATTTATAATAGAAATGGTGTATCATTATATTTGATTTATTCAAGTTAATTCCAGTTTTAATGAAACACTTGACTCGGGTACCCCATAAATGTCGAGATATGATAGATTCATTTCTCAAATGATGAAGCAGTTAGATATGAATAAGCATGCATAGAAGCAATGTTTTCATACCGAACGGTATGTCAAATATTGAGTTTGATCGATATTTATTTTGGTACCGCACGATACTGAGTATTAGAGTTAATTTTCTGTTTTTTCGTGTCTAACTATAAAAAACTAATTAAATATTTTTTTTTGAAAAAATAAAATAAAATTTGATACCGTTTGATATACCAATCGCATTGCTCATACAGATCCATTGCATAGAAGCTGAATAATAGACATGAGCAGATCAGGTACCACTAAGGGACAATAATAAGATGTCGGTTATACTTGGTGTTTCATGTTGGAAATGAAGTAATCACCAAATATGAAAAATAGTGAATTATCCGTTGGAATAAACAGTTCAGTCAACGTAATAAATCTAATGAAGATTAGATCAAATATACAGTCAAGATCCGATACTAAAATTATGCTTTCAGTTATTATTTTGAATAAAGTTATCTCTATATATGTGGTGTAACACTTTTTAATCATATGTTAAAAATAAAATAGTTTTATTTCTTTAAACAAATTTACATATATATTGTACTATGTAATTCTTCATTTTAATAATATTTATCTTCATCTTCTTTGATCCCAATACTTCATGTATCCTTGAGGTGCAGGTTAGGGACAAGCATCACTTACAATCGAAGATCAGAGCATTCTCATTGTCAAGAATTATTAAGAAGATGCCTAATCACATTTTTGCCTTCGGGATTCGGGAATGAGAGACTCTTAGACACCTTGGGGAGACCTTAGACATAGTTGAGAATTTCACTCTTTGTACCTACGAGCCTCATGCAAGTGGTATTCTTTGCCTTCACGAGTGAAAAACTCGCCAAGGTTTTTCCCATTATTTATGGGGTCTTACACGTAAATCTCGTATCTCCGGCATATTGACAATAAGCTAAAGTCGCCTCCCCTAAAAAACTAAATCTAAACCTAGTCCGGCTTTTTTAGCAAGAACCAAGCGATGGGATACCCTTTCCTTAGGACCCAATATAATGTATTATCTTTCGCTTTATACGTTATATTCGAGCATACTTATCACATGAAATCTATTTGACTCTAAAAATATAATATAATATCAAAGCAGGTTGGCCCGGAAAATTTTGTTAAAAAATGGTTGGCCCGAAAATCTCAAGTGACATTGCGAGAGGTTAATCGGATTTAATGAAATTGACCAATAGTAATTGTAATATAGGTTTAAAGGTTAAATTCAACTTGCTAGTTAATTGTATTCGAGAGGTGTATTCAAATATGAATAAAAGTGTCGCACTTCATAATTAAAGATGTAAGTTGAATTAGTTTGATTATTGACTATAGTAATTGACTTGTTCAATTCATGTACAACGTGATATATTTGTTGGGGATTGAACACGTGTGCGAACAATCTCGATAGATTAAGTAGAACCCGAGAATTAAAGCAAAGAGAAAACAACGACATAAGAAATTAACGTGAAAACCCGAAAATGGAAAAAACCACGTGACCGGCGGAAACGGCAAAATTCACTATCACTTGAAAAGATTACAACACAGACACGAAGAGAAAAACTCGGAATACAAGAGTATTGAAATACATAACAATGAACCCTAAGACTCCTTTATATAGATGATGTGATTGAGATATTAAGGTAACAAACAAATATTCCTAATATTTGATCATATCTCCATATATGATTATCCATAATCAAATCATATATGTGCGTCCATATATACTGATTTGATATAATATTATTTCCTTCAATATCTCTTTCCATGACTGCCGATATCTTTGACTAATGAGCCTCACTATATCTCAGTTCGGTTCTCGACCGATTGTCTTCATCTCATATCTTCGGGTCACGTGCCATCGGTCCTCTACCGATTGCTTCTATCCTCTTTGTTACATTCGGTATTGCGTATTTCAGTCCTCGACCGATCGGTACCAATACCGACCATCCCGTCTTCCATGTGTGCCCCGATCGACCACATTGCCGATCGTCATACAAGTGTTACCGATCGATACCAATACCGATATCACACTTAACAATATTAACTCTTATATGTTATATCCAGCCAAACTGCACATATCCAATTTAACTTTACTCTAAAATATAATCACTAGAGCTTTGTTTCTTTAATCTATGCATTTAAAATTATATATAATGAAAATAACATCTCAAATTGTTTAAACTTGATTTAAGCTGTTGATTATACTCATATTTCTTTCTATATTTTTTATCAAACTAATCTTCTGTAAATCTATACGGCACCGACTCTTCAATTTTTCACATTTTCCCGTGTCGAGTCGAGTCGGATTCTCTGACTCGCTCCGACTCTTGACACTTGACACAAAACGACGTCGTTTTGATTTCTTCCTTAATTTGATTTTTTATTCATCGGAAACGTATCTTATGTGCTTTCACGACTTTTTAATGTTGTCGATCTACTTGTGAATTCTTCATACAAGCGATAATGAATTAAAAAGTGGTCGTTTTTGGGGAGATGGTAGAATCGACGAACGATATTCATTTTTTATAAGTTCAATTTTCTTATATAATGAATTGATAAATATTTGTAGTTTTAAAATTGACTTTATGCAATTTTCTACAAATTCTAATAATTACTTTTTTTAATTAATATTATTTTATTTAATAATACGAGGCGAGTCGAAATCTGACTCTTATACTCTTGCCGAGTCGTGTTGAATCGAGTCGAGTC